>QRFJ01000418.1:277742-386011 GCA_006176705.1 Cocos nucifera
TCTTATGTATGTATCTATAATACATACATATAATATAACATAATACATACATACATATATTAAATAAATCGTACGTACGTTATCTATATAATATATATATCCGTACGTACGTATCTATATATATATATATAATTCTATATTATAATAATATATACATATAATATACGTACGTACGTCTATATAACTAACATATATATACGTACGTTACGATAATTCTATATATACATTATATAACGTAACGTACGTATCCTATATATCCATATATATAAGGTCGTACGTATCTATATATACATATATATCACGATAACTTACATTATCTAATATATGATGATATATATATATAATAATTACGATATATAATATATATAGTACGTATATAAATAAATAATAATGTATATATACTATATATGGTGTGTATATATATAACTAATATATGTGTGTAATAATATATACATATATATATGTGTGTGTATATACTATATATTAATGTATACATATATATATATTGTATAACATAATATATACATAATATATATGTATACATATATATAAATCATAACATATTAATATAACCATATAATATATGGTAAAAATATTATATAATAAAAATATTAATTATATAACATGAGTACATACTAATATATATATATAAACAGACTATATATAATATAATATATGTATATAATATATGTATGTATGATATGATATTATTATACAATCATACACATAACATATATATATATACATATATATTAATAATTATAACGTATATATATATATAATGTTATGAAATATAATATAAATATTATCAATGTAATAACTTATATATATATAATCACTATAATAATATGTATATATATGTATGTTATGTATGTATTACTATATACATATAGATGGTACAATATATATAATAAATATATATATAATATATGTAGTTATATATATATATATTATAAACATATATATATAGTATGTTATATAAATATGTTATATTATAACTAATAAGATACATATATTGTATGTATCTTATATATACACTATACTATATATATGTAATCTATATACATAATAGATGTACACTATATTATGTATCTATATATACAAATAATATGTATCTTATACATAATAGCATGTAATTGTTAGTAATATGTATCTATATACATATATGATGTATCATATACATATAGATACATGTAATATAATATATAATTATATAATATATATATAATATATTATATATATAATATATAATTATATTATAATATACTCATGTATGTATGTAGCTTATGTATGTATCTATATATACTATAGAGAATAATATATATTAGAATAATTATATAATATATATATAATATATGTATCGTAAGTAATTTGATATGTATCTATAATTTATGTGTATATATAATGTATGTATGTATGTAATGATTATGTATCTAAATATATTAATATATATAATATATACTATAATATTATATATATATATAATATGTAAGATATAGACATTGTGCATACCATACATATAAACATGTCATGCATGCATCACATACATAACACTACATAACAAATACATAACATACAAATACACATACATACATATATATATATATCAGATACTATATATATAAAATATAATATATGTTATGTATGTAGTAGTATTATGCAAATGCATGTATGTAATCGTATGTATAGCACATGCAATGCATGCATACATAATACAATACATACAATACAATACATACATATACATAATACATATATATAATATTATATAACACACGCGCGCGTGCGACCATACAATACACAACACGTAGCTAGCGCAGCACAAAACCACACATACATACATATTATAATGTACCAATACAATATATATATATCTAAACATATATACATACATACATATATATATATATCATACATACATAACTACATACATACATAAACTATTATTCATCTATACATACATACATACAATATTACATACATACATAGCTACAACATAATAATATAATACATATCTATCTATATACAATCACATACTTATATATATAATATATATATACCATATCTCTATTACATTATAATTTTACATATTTATATATATATATATGTTTATAAAATCATAATATAACAATAATACATACACATATGTACTTAACATTTCAATACGCTAATATCAATATGTGTATATACAATACTACATACAATACATTACATAATACTATATAATAATAACACATACAACTAAATTATTAAATAACATAATATTATAACTAACCATAATCTATATACATACATACACATACATATATCATACATACATACATACAATACATATATATATATATAATATATAACCACATAATCTTAATCTATAATTCTATAATAATCACAAACTCTAAACATATTTTATAACATCAAAAACATAATAATCTATAATACAATATAAAAATAATAACACATAACAAACACATATAGTATAACAAACATAATACTGATATAACACTATAACTTATTGTTATCACAATACAATCTAATAAGTATATATACACATTAGCTATATACATATCATGTAATATATAAATGTAATCCTGTAGATGAGTAATAATAGCAATAATCGCATATATACATATAATGTTTATAGAGCATAAACTGCAATATTTACATAATATGTAATATATGCAATATGCATATATACTAAATAATGGTATAAATGCAATATGCATAATACTACATAATATGTATATATAAAATGCCATATAATGAATTACATATACTGTAATATAAATGGCACATACTGACACACATAATTAATAATAATGTATATATGACCATACCTGCATAAATAAACTCAACAATATACTGTTATAAAAATATCATATAGCATCATAATAAACCAATATATCTTATATATAACAGATTATAACTGTACTATCAATACATATAACCCTTACTTATATCCTATCCAGAATAATACTGATACCAATCCTACAATATTCTAATAATTATAACTAACTAATAATATACATATAAAAATCTACACTGTAAATAACACATCAACAATACTACAATATATATATAATTTAGTCATGTAATCAAATAAATATACAACACACCATACTACATTATATATACTTACATAATTTCTTGAAATATGTATAATGTATATACCATAACTCACATAACATAATAACAATACATAACATACATACATATATGTCAATGATCATGTATGTGATAATGTATGTAATGATATGTATGTAATAGATATGTATATCCGTATAGATCATGCTAATAAACAAAAAAAACATGAAATATGCATAAAAAGTATGTTAACAAATATAATTAACATAATAATCATCTTCCACTACTAATAATAATACACTGTATATAATGTATATAAGAATATAATATAATAACTAATATAACCATCAAATGATAATAATTATAAATTAATAAAAATTATTATAAAATAAAAATTACAATCTTACATATAAAAAAAAAAACTAATGTTATTTTTAACTTGGATTTATGGGTAAAATTTAAGATATGTCATGTATGATAGTATATATATAGACTATGCTAATGTATGAATGTATTTATTATAGTATCGTATCATAGATATGTATGTTTATAATAATAATTATAATATGTAAATGTATAGATACATATACATACATACATAATATATATATATACATATACATATATACATATATATATACATACATACATATACATATATACATACATATATATATGTATATATATATATATATACATATATATATGTATATATATACAGACACACACACACATACATACATACATACATACATACATACATACATACATATATATATATATATGTATACACATACAGATAGATATATATATGTGTGTGTGTTTGTATAGATACATACATACATACATACATATATATATATATATGTGTGTGTGTGGATACATCCATATATGTATATATATGTGTGTGTGTGTGTGTCCATTCATATTAAACAACTATACTACAAAAGGAAAGTCCATTCATATTATTGAAGGACTGAAATATATGGTACACTGGCTTAGCACCGGTTAAGACCGGCTGGGATTCATATTGAAAGCATCGCTCAGCTTGTCACCGTTGTACGTCCTATAACAGAGAAACAAGATAATATTAGACAACATTACAGAACCCATGAAAAACTTTACATAGGAGCAAATAAACCTTACGTACTCTGACATCACATATATTTAATGAAAGATTGTGTAAGACTTGAGATGGTAAGGCAGGTAAACAACTAAAACCAATAAGAGGTACATAATAAATTCCAGACAGCCTTTTACTTGCAGCAGGCTGTCAAAACCAGAACAAAAAAAAATAAAATTCTGACAAGGGATGTCGAGACAGCACAAGAAATGATACAACTTTGAGAATAGCATTTCTGTGCATGATGTTCATACAAACAACATCATAACATCCTCTTTGCATCCACTCAACACCATGTCAGCATGTCAAGTTCGGAAGAAAAAAAAAAGCAAAAATCACATCTTTTTTTCTTTTCTGTTTTTTCAAATATTTGCACTCAAGGAAGGAAACAAGAACTCCTCAAACATATGGAGAAACAAAAGCAAGAGGGAAAGCGCAGATAAGAATTTGCTTGATTAAAACATTTGATGCACTAATATCCATTTATACAACCATCTCAGACTGAACCAAAACTTGCATTGCAACTTCTGGTTCTAATATTACCAAAAGAAAACACAATGTTCTTTGATTACATCCAAACAATCAACATGACTGCGTTTGGCATTGGGTAACCATAAGTATCTTCTGTTACATTAATCACGATTTGATGATTTCATGCAGCAAATTATAATAAGATGCTTCATTATGATCTCAATGGGACCATTGTTCTGCAATCATGCTTCTTCCGCCTGCTTCTATGGTGAGTCTTCTGCTCTGAAAAATTATTCTCACCTACAATTTCCATCTGATTGGTATCTGATAACAGATAAAAGCGAAAGTAAAATTTGCAGGACAACCCAATTGAAGTTCCAAAAAAAATAACAGAGCAGTAATAGCGCAGGATGAGAAAGCAAAACCGAACTAGAATGCCCTGTAAAGCATAGAATCAATCACTGTACAATGCATGTACATGATTTTCTATGCTTCACATCAAAAAACTACAGTCCATTTATGTGGAAATAGTATCTTAAACTCCTACTCTCCATCAAATGATTTCTACATCATCTTTAACAATCTCTGTACCAAGGAATCTGCTATGAAAAAGAAACCATCTTGCATACAGGGGTTCATGAAAGATTACAGTTCATTTCTTGGGCAAACTAACAAATTGTTGGATGACAATTACAATAACTTACAAGCAGATATTGTAAATCTCAATGTGTGTTTTATGGTCCAACACGTTCACATTGCACAATCACTTCTGTCAATTCATGAACAGAATTTTTTTATCCATTCAAGCACATTAGCACACATATACCCGTGGAAGATGAAGTCCAGCATACATGGGAAAATCCTGTCTGCTCACAGACAAACCATAAAACAGTCAAAGTGGTTGCTCTAGTCTGATATGGCATCAAAATCATACGAATAATTCAGTAGTCTCAGTATTTTTTTAAGGCAGTCCACCAAGCATACAGGTAGGTTTACTGCTTAGTATAAACCGGCCCATTCAGTTAACTGCATTGTATTAATATATAATTGTTATATTAGTTTGCATGATAAAAATAACCTAATTTCTTAATCAATGTGTATCTATATGTTAACATGCATATTATCTTAATAATCATTTGAAGTGCAATAGATTAAATGCATTAAGTATATGTTTTCACGTCCAATGTATATGAGTATGGTCTATAAACTCAGACTCGCTCAAGTCTGTATTGCATGTAAGGGAACACTTGATTTATACACGGTTTATGGCCCCCAACACCCCCGCCCCTTCCTCTTCTCACACAAACACATACGTGCATATGATCCAACATCAGAAAGCATCTGCAACGCACATGCAGTCAGGGAATTACATGGTGCACATTTGATATGCAGGCTGTATAAGCAAGTGCATTTGTGGTTACCATGTTTGAACTATTTAAAAATAAATATAATACATCAGTTACAACAGATACAACAATAATGGTAGTACTTTTTTCATGGATGGACAATAATAACTAATAATTAGTGCTTATTATTTAGTATCTAATACCCGACAGCAATTATTATAACATAATTAACATTTTAGCACTATTAATACCCATATGACTATATTAAGCTCACTTGAGACATATCAAACTTAACAATCAGCTTGAACCCCCTTCACGTACATGGGCCCATATATGAGTGATATCAGCAGATTGTACATGTCTCACTAGAATGCTAAACATAGTAGTATGATACAAAACAAACCACGTGTGTGGCTGTGAAATGCTACATGAACCCCTTTTTTGGTATGTATGCAGGATGACCACACATAGTGCCGCATATAGGAAATGTGATGCATATGTGGCAGGTATGCACCGCATTTTAAATAATTAAACGATCCTTCTCTCATACTAGCATCTGGCATACAAAATGCACATTAGATGAGAAACGGAGTTTCCTATTACTTCTAACCAAATAAATATCTATATTTTCAAGTGATGCATATTCATCCTTTCTCAAGGAGAAAAAGGTTGAACAAGAGTTAAACTCCTAAAACATCGGTGTATCTATAGCAATGTGGAAAATGGAGGATGGTGGAGAGAACCTATGCAAATAAGGTTTCTCAAGCCCGTCCCCTATTATTTATTTAACTTCATAAACATATTCCCTCTTTAAGCTTGTACACTTCTGTTGTTCCTCTCCCTTAATGAGAGCAAGAGTTGATGTATATATTAATTATCAAGCTAGACACATAGGGATGCACAAAGTGAATTGTTGAACCCCCCCCCACAAACAAAACCAAAAAAAAAAAAGTGGATACTGGTGACTTGACATTTCCCTGTCCGATTGTCGCATTTCAACTCCAGGCACAATTAAATAGAGAGAGGGAGAGAGATGTAGGCAGCATTTGTTTTTTGAATAAAGAAGGCATAAGGCTTAGATTGAACCATATGCCTACCAAACAATTCTTAGAAAAGAGGCACAAGGAATAGTTATTTCAATCAAACTTACAGCAAGCATAACTATTCCAAAGAAGAGTTGTCATTAGCTATTTCCGCATCCATTCCTCTATATGTGTGTGTTTTTGGGAAAGGCATAGCCGATGGACAATAGATGAATATTCTTGTACTACCTCTTGTTGGTCCCAAAGGATGGAAGAAACTAGGTTAGCATGGTTATCAGTTCGAGGAAGCAAGGTGACCTTGCTTTTACAAAACACACTTAGCCTAGAGTTATTTCGAAATTGTAGCTATACAGAAACAGGAATAACTGGTCAAATAACTATCCTCATAGCGACAACCATTGCTGTTCACTTTTCATGCTCCGAACCAAATGCATACTTAAAGTTTGATGCATCAAAAAATTCTGACCATCAATGCAAGGAGTAGCAACCCAATATCATAGTATAACAGGTGGTGATCTACTCTCCTTCTGGAAGGATTGCAGTCTCAATATTATTATGAAGATGTTATATGAAGGATTCACATCAATGTTCCTTGAACTAGTACCAAGAGTCATACCAGCTGGCAACTAGTTTGATATGGTACCAGTACATACTGTATCGACTCAAGACATATCGGAACCAAGAAGAAAAGTGAGAGGGGGAGAAAAGGAGAGGGCAGGAGAGAGAAGGGGGGAGGGGGAGAGGGACAGGCATACCTCCCTCTAGCATTATTGACAGCAGCGATGGAACCTTAACCCTAGTGGTGAAGTCATCATCGTGGAACCCACTGTCATTGGCATCATTGATATCATGAGAAAGGAGTCACAAGGGGTCATCAGAGAAGAGGGTTGAGGAAAAATCAGGAGAGGGGAGAAAGAAGAGGAGGATCAGAAGATAGGGAGAGAGAGAGAGAGAGAGAGGAAAGTCGAGGGTCGAGACATGGGAGAGGAGAGAGTTTTATAAAATCCCTAGTCAAACCAGATCAATTATCCAAACAATCCCCATTACCAGCCAATCCAGTTCAGTATACCCTGAACCGCCAGATTTAAGATGGTTTAGTAGTACTTAACTCACACTATTGACTATGATCTACATCATAAAAGGTATCATGATATCAAAACCTTGTGTTTTAGAGGTCATTTATCTATGCATAAAGTTTCCTAAATTTATATTGCTTTACTGGTTTGATATGACGTCTTGCATGATTTATGGTCTGAAAGCACTCCCAAATCAAGTGAATTTTGGTATACACATGTTTTATGATATGTCAGTCAAGATCAATAGTGTAGATTTCAATCTGTCCCCTTTCATATAGTTTAGCATGCCAAAACTATGATCACATACATGGATAAGAGGCCTATGAATGTCATGATTTTTGGTTTATTAATAGTTTTCATCATCTAAGTCATCACCAAGGTGTGGATACTCAATCTTTAATGTCCATCATTGATTTCGGATCAGTATGATTGAAGCCTCAATCCTTTTGGACAGAAAGTAGACGAACTCATAGAACAATATAAGATTTTGGGTTCCTATGGGCTCCTATACAGCAGCAGTGCGACACTGTGAACTCCGCTTCCATCCTTCCAAGTTCTAACTCTAATCCAATGATCATAGACTACTACTTAATGTAATGACTAGTAAACAATCTAAGCACCCAAGACCAAATAGTTCATAGTGCATGCAATATACTTGTCTAATTCAAGAAAAAGGACAACACTTAATGGATGCTTAGATCCAATTAACCAGCAAAATTTGTGGAATAGGATCCTTGGCCGTGAGATTTTCTTATATGAGTAGATAGACCACTATATATATTTGCAAATACTAACCAAAAATTCAGAAGTCAAGTAAACGGACTGCCACATATTAGTTTCTTCTCCCATTGCCTTATCTTTCACTCATTCCCACTTTTACGTTGTTTCCTTTCCTTTTATTTGGAAGAGGATTCTTTTTTTTTTTGGGGAGGGGGACTGGGGCCAGGTTGAGTTCATCATTCCTCTTTTTCCACGTACCCCAACCAACACACTAGTTGTCTACCCAATCCATCCAAGCACCAACAAAATGGTCAATGTTCTCCATCAGCTGGTGATTAACCGGCCCCTTTGACAGCTCTGTTAAATCAAATCTTCGCATTAAATTATCACAGTTCTTTTAAAATCCACATTGCAGAAGTTTTAGACTTCTAGAATCTTTAATGATTACATCATAATAAAGAGATTTTGTTCATTACTTAAAATAGCATGGAAAGATTATAATATTATGCATTACTTCTTTTCTTTTTAGTTCCTAGTCTCTTTTTTTAAGGTCCTATACATTTGTGTGGCTAATTCTCCATCCATTACTTAAAACACTGGGCCCACTAGTTTAGTTCTGGGAAATCTGATACAACTGTTAATTTAGCAAATAAAACTTTGTTGCCAATCAAGATGATGCTTTTCTTGTTCAAACGCTAGTTTATGCTTTTCTTGTCGATCATCAAGAAAGATATGAAGATTGTTTAGAACAGAACCACAGTAACATACTCTGGAAAGAGACTTGTTAGAGTGATCTGAAAATGCAGGACTTTCGACATAAGTTTTCAAAAAATAAAACAAAAAGAAATACCAGATACAGATATCTTATGTTGCTTGAAACTCAGCCCAAAACTGGCCAACCATGGACAGGTGGGCTTACCCTGAAGCTATTTGTACAGAAACTCCTATAAAATGCTCAATGGTCAAACTAGGCTGAATCACTCGGACTGAGATTGGAGAAGAATCCAAGCTATGGTCAATCAAGAAGGCCAAAAAGCAATGTAAGGTTAGACTCCGAATTGCTATTGCTACACCTGTTCTACCATGGAACAAAATCCTCGGGAAGCTACAAAAATAAAGAGGGTCCTTCATACTTCAGAGAGCAGGAGAAAAGGGTGGGGGGGATCGTTCAATCTCCTTTGATAATAAATACGACAGGTTATGTTGCGTGTTACTTTCAGAACAAAAACAGAAACCATCTCTTCGTTGAACCACATAAATAACATTCAAGGTTCTGAAGGAAGCATCGTACTCTTCCATTGAATTTCACACCACAATAATATTTACTTCAAATTGCTTTAATGCAACTTATGAGTGGTCATTGTACTTGGACATGAAGTTGGACTAAATGGAAACAAAGAGGTCAGATGCTCAGTGCAAGGTAGAGAGCCACTTTTATAGAAAATGAAAACCTATGAGTTGAACCTCAAGTGTAGATCAGAGCACCCAATATATGAAACTAGGCTCGTGATGGATACAGACTTACAGCTCTATTTTGCAAATTAAAACAACCATCTCCTTTACCTTCATATTCCTGAATCGCTAGCTTTAATATGCATGGTAGATGGAGCAGATCTGGGTGCAAGAGAACCTAGCATATAAAGGAAAATACTTGATCATAACAAATGTATTTTCTTTGGGCATCTTCAGGCTTTCTTCCTTCCAAATTTTATCAGATATGAATTCAAGTCTATGAGAGCTTCTTTAAATTCATCCAATTCTATCATCCATTTCTTGAAATTCACTAGCATTGATGACCTCTACATTGTCTAAAGCAAGGTTCGCCATCTCAATACCAGACAGCATACCAGTAAAATTCTACTATAATGTCGGTATGCAGTTCAGTACGGTATGATAGTGTCCATATGCTCTGAAACAACCTACCAATAGGATACCGCTATGGTATGGGCGGTGTGGGCTGGTACGGCATTCCATGGTCTAAAGTCTCGCTGGCAATGGCAAATCATGCAACATACCAAAACCAAAAATCCTAGTAATTGATCTACTCTAATTATTATTACAACCTTTAGCAATAACCTGGCAAAAACTCTTTATGACAGACATATCCAAACACATAGACCAATATAGGCAGTATAGGGCGGTACGGCATTCCATAGTCTAAAGTCTCACTGGCAATGGCAAATCATGCAACATACCAAAACCAAAAATCCTAGTGATTGATCTACTCTAATTATTATTACAACCCTTAGCAATAACCTACAAAATACTCTTTTTGACAAGCATATCCAAACACCTGGAGCCTCACCCATCTCATCATAATTAATTCTCTAACTTCTTATCTATCAGTGTAACATTACCTGTGTCTTTGAGCCTATCAATATAACTATTTGGAACATATTGTCTTACTAACCAAATGATTACTCCTTTTAGTCAGAATTCTTTTTTACCTAGCTCCAAAACAAAAAATTTTCTCCCTATAGGGGGAAATGACAATATCATGTGGATACACCTTAATTACCACCTAATATATGTTTGACAGATTCCATAAGTACCTTTTTATCTTTAAAAAACTGCTTTAACACCGGATAGAGGTTGGCTGCATGAATTTGGATATGTTTTAGCTTATCCCTTCTTGCATCTTATTTCTTATATAGTTTTATGCACTTTCGTACCTTTCATTCTGAATGATAACTTCTTTATTGACAAGTAGATCATGAATGCTTGCATTACAAATCATCATCACTTATAAGTATTTTTTTTTCCTAATAAACTTGTCATATATAAAGTAGATACATTTATGTAAAGAAATATATAATTAATTTCTGTAATCTCTGCATGACATTTGTATCCCATCTTACTGATGTCCATTTTATCAGCATGCATATATTATGTCATATACGTGCCCATGCTTCATAGATGCCTAAGAAACAAAATACCCTCCATTTTTACTTTCTATCACAAAGAAAATATCCTTAGTTCTTTGTTCCTTACTATTCATTGTCATTTTTATAAACTGACTCATTAGTTCATCAACATGAATACAATGAATACTCCATTTATCACTTTTATTCTTGCAATTCATACCTAGATGCATCCCCATTGCAAGCTAAATTGAAAACCACATGGTACACTGATTCCAAACAATACCAACATCCATATGAGCGATAAAAAAAGTTTTGGTTGAAGATGAAGTTTAAAACAGGCAAGCTTTTTAAAAGGCATATTTCTGTGTACATTCAGTCATGAACAGTTCATTTCAAAACCAATTAAAATTTAAAAATCTGTTTACAGATTTTGTAAAAAACTTAAAAATTTTGCGAGCAATTTAGTGCAATGTCTTGCTATATACAACACTTTCAGTTTTATGTAAATATGTAATTTTTATGCTTATCACGGGCTAGGGTAGATGTGAAAATGAATTAATGATTTACAACTTTGTTATGGGTTCTAAGTTTTCAGTGACCACGCATCTATTAACTAAATATGTAGGGATAGTGTCATAAGACCATCCCAATGAAAACTAGAACTGAATCAAAATGGTCTAGCTTTTTTATAAAAAAATGGTTATCATTCAAGTTCCTCTTCTTGTGATGGAATACTCTCTTTTCTAGAATTATTATTCTTTATTAAGCACCAAACTAAGACTATTACTTGGTTGTCAGACTTCTTATTAAGTATTAAAGCTGCAATTCTTGCAGAAGTTCATTTATAAAAGCAAAGATTTTACGCTTAATGTCAGGAGATCATGCGCATCATAGGAGCCAATGTTAAGTATCCAACACCAATATATAATAGTTTCGACAACCTTCTTCTTACATATTCACAAGGTAAAGCAGGCAAATTCATCATCTTCTTCCTCTTCATCTACTTTCTTGAAATATCAAAAAATTATCAATCAATTGAATAGTATGAGCACAATTCCCCCTATTACCTAGAAAGATGCCATGAACGTTTCCCCAAAATGTGATAAGATAAGGAATAGGGAATCAGTTGCTATATTGAACAACGAAAGTTTTCCCCAAAATTTTTCTTAATAAACAATGCAAAAAATACAGAGGTCGCAAATAGACCATCAACCTAATTCAAACTTTTGACAAAGTCTACGAAGACTCTTACTGAAAGCTAAGGACCTCCATAGGTAACAAAAATAGAATCTTAATTGGGCTTGCGAATCATAAAAGCTGATAATTTAACAGGTCCACGTGAAGACATAACAAAAAAGAGATTTCATGGCTAGTTCAATCTAACAGACACATACCATATGGAAGGCCACATAATAGATTAATTAGAGAATTCTCTCTCAGATTCTGCAATTTAGGACAACATTCTCCCAATTTCTTAATCGCTTGAAATTCTTAGTTTTAGATGTCTACCCTGAACCAGGATAGGGGTGTAATTCAAATAAGGCATGAATGTGACATATGGAGTCCTCGTTTAAGTCTGAGGAAGCTCAATGCCAGTAGTCAATCGTTAATAATTTGGTTCAAAAGCAAATGTAAGCGTCTGTGCAAGACAAACCAGTCAGCATAAGCTGATGGATTCAAGAAATCATTTCCTTTTGGTCAAGCAAGAATTTTTCATGCTGATTTTGGACCATATAGATTTTCTTAACGAACTTTCAGGGCGTATATCACTACAAACAACATAATTGAACTTAAAGACCACTATGGGAGTGCATATGACACCCTTCTCTGTTTTTTTCCTTTCTTTTTCCAGTTTTAATAGGATCCCCTTCTTTTCATGGGCATGAGAAAAAGTAAGCTCATGGTTAGAATATGTGTTAGATTTCCTAGCATTCACTTGCACTAGTAACTGTAGCCATTGATATAGGAACCAGATATGTTTAATATGCTAAAAATATAAGAGATGATCTCCTCTTATATATTTTTTTTGGGCAAACTTCATAAATTCTAACTTCTCTTTCTTCTTTCACTACTGTTCTTTATTAAGAGTTCATCATGCATGTTCCAATCACAGATTGTTATACATATAGCTTTGGGCAGACATCACTGTTCGTGATCAGTAACATGAAATGTACAACAGCTTCAAAATCAACCAAACAAATGCAAAGACCCAAGCAATGAAATGGTAAAGCTTTTGGAATATAGAGTAAACAAAAGATCTGTACATCTTCTCTAGTTTAAACAACGGAATTTTTAAATCTTCTAGCTAAATATATTTGATAGCATAAAACATCATTCCTTCAAAGATCACAATACCCAGTTATCTCTAATTTGTCACAATTTAATCAAAGCAACAGAGAATGGGTCAAAAGGCCTTACCTCCTAAGGTTTCACCCCAAAATAACTGCCGCCCATCCTCATCCTCCTCATCAAACTCATCATCATAGCCAAGCTCTCCATCGCCCCTGTACCCTGTTTCACTGCCATACCCGGACTCATTCCCCTGCGATTCCAGAGCCCCAGACCCCCCTCCGCCCTGAAACGACCCGAATCCGGAGCTTTCCCTCTCCAACCCGGCTCCCCCAGCGACCTCCCTGCTCTCCTTCCTCGAGATCCGCGCCTCGCTGACGTCCGACCCCCAGCTCCCATCCCCGTTCAAGAACAGTTCCCCGCTGGAGTCGGTGCCTCCGGCCGCCAGAGGGAAATCGGAGCAGGTGGCGTATGCCACCGACGCGCTGCCCCGCCGGCGGGTGCCGCTCCGGTCGCTGCTCCGGCCCGACACGGACCGGGACCCCCTGCGGCGGCGCTTACGGGCAAGCCACTGGAAGGTCTCCTCCCGAGGGCGGGGCGGAGGGTCGTCGAAGAGGCTGAGACGGGAGAGATCAAGGGAGTCGGCAGCGGTGGTGGGGATGGGAGCGGTAGAGCGATCGGGGCGGCAGGGCTTCTTGGCGTGGAAGGGGTAGGGCTTGGAGGAGGAGGGATCGACGCCGAGGGTCTGGAGCTGGAAGGGCTTCCAGGCGTGGAGCTGCAGGGCGCACGCCTCCACGGCGTGCCGGGAATTCACCGCCCGGGGCGTCATCGCCGGCGACAATCGGGCATTCTCTTTCTAGCCCCTCAATCTGAAGTAGGGCGAGGAGAAGTGGGGGTGGGCTTTGGAGAGGTTTGCAGCGAATCCGGCGAGGAGAAAAAGGGGGCTGAGCCTTCCTTTTGCCGATAGGACCAGGAGGGGAGGAGAGGACGGATTAATTGTATCTTGGTATGAAGGTTTCCGCTTATATTTCGTATGAGGATGGGAAGGTCCACCGTTGGATTTGTGGTCTAGGCAAATCTCAACGGCATATGTTTTGTGCGCACAGTTCGTATTTGAGTGCGTTAGCTGCTCAAAAAGAGAGCTGGAGATTTTTCACGAAAAACTGATGAGGCCAATAAACGAGCCTTGAGAAAATGATTCGGATATGCGACCGTGTGGGACCCAACAGTGCTTGTGGTCCCTCCCTAAACGTGTTTCTTTCGTTTAGGTGCCATTTGTCGGTTTACTGAGCATCCCAGAAACTCAAATTTTCCAACGACACAAAATTAGTAAGTTTTTATAATTTAGGAGACAGTGCGACGCGCTACAGCCGTTCGATCTTGTTAGGGATATAGATCGACGGCAGTCAGCATGGGCGATGTGATGGACTAATTTGCGAAGGATAGGGGTATTTTTGGTATATGCGTCTCAGTATAACGTTGGATTTGGAACGTGCTAGATTGCTTGCATCAGCCCGATAAGATAAGTGGAGAAATTATTAGTTGGAATTAGTAGAAGGCATTAAAAACATCGTGTTGTTAAAAAGGAAAAAGTATTAACTACACGGTAATGCATGTGGTTAAGGTGGTAAAACATATTAAATTTCTCTAATCCAATGTGAACAGGTTCCAACCAATAAATTTTTGGGGTAGGTGGGCCACGCCGAAAAACGTCTTTTGGATAAGCGGACATAAGATAATGGCGTCTAACATGCTTATTGCCCAACAAAGACGTATTTTCTTTTGGTAGGTGAAAAAAAGACGCCATTGTTGGGCAACCAGAAGCTTAGACACCACTAAGGATGCAATCGAGCCGAATTAAATTGAATAACTAAAATTTTAAATTTAATTTGATTCAAAATATTCGGACTCAAAATTTGGTTCGAATTCGATCGAATTTTAATATTTCAAATTCGAACTCGATTCGATAAAAAATAGACAAGATACGATATTGATTCGACTCAACTCGAATATGAATCGAACCATACTCGAGCTCGAAATCGAATTTTATCTTGTTAATAATATATATATTAATATATATTATAAATAAAATTAATATTATTAAAAATATATATATACTCGAGTAGGCTCGTGAGCTTTCGAGTCGAGTATCCTACTACTTGAGCTCGACTCGAAAAGCTGCTCGAGCTTGACTCGTATACTCGAACTTGATAATAACTGAATCGAGTCGAGCTCAAGTAGCCCATGAGCAGCTCGACTCGTTTGCAGCCTTAGGCACTACTACCTTATGACCGTGTTTGGCATGCAGTTATAGTTATAATTGTGATTCAAATTATGAGTTATAATTATATTAGCCTAAGTATTTACATAAAATAATATAAAAGAATATAATTTTATTTTATTTATTTTTAATATCATTTTAAATATTTAATTTAATTAAATATAATAAATATAATAAAAATTAATTTTATTAAATTATAAAATAAATAAATTATAAAATAATAAAAATAAAAATTATGTAATATTTTTTAAGTTTGAATTAAGACTGCTGGTATATTACTAGGTAGTAGTAATTTAGACTACTTGGTAATCTGGATTATCTATAATTTGAATAAATTGTCAGTAATATTTATTACTGCATTTGGTACACGTAAGTAATGTTGTAGTAAAATTATTAAAAATCTTGATTAACATGTTTGATATGATAATTAGATTACTGATAATATAGTATTAAATTTTTAAAATATATATTTATATTTATAATATATATTATATTATATTATATTATTATATATATTATATTTATAATATTAATATATTATATATTATAATATATATATATTATATAATATATAATATAAATATATTATATATTATAATATATATTATATATAATATATATTATAATATAATATAATATATTAGACATGGCCACCTGCATCGTTGGTCAGACATGGAAGTTTCTAAGATACCATGAAAAGATGAAAGAGCAGTTTTGTTTCTTTTTTTTATGAAGATATTTTTATTTAAATATATCATTATCAGATTATCAAATATTTATTAATCTGAAAAGCCACCCCTCTCCTTGGTCATCCAGATTATCTCATGAGAGGTAATCTAAATTATCTGACAATTTGAATTACCAACTTAAAAAATATACTAAATATGATAATCTCATGAGGCTCTTTTAAATTACCAGTAATCTGAATAGATTGCTAGCTCCCAAATGCAGTCTAAGAATTAATAGAATCGTATGGTTGTTCATAGCATTATTTTTATAGATAAATTTTAAAAATTTTAATTTATAATAAAATAAAATTTTTCTATTACATTAGAATAGAGGTTGTTTACAAAATTAAAATCTTTAATATATATACATCTATTGAACCATTTCAATAAAAAAATTTATTTTATTATAAAAGTTTGAAATCTTAACAATGCCTATCATTCCACAATATATCATCTACGAATGTCACTCATAACCCGACATCTCTTGTATCTATTCTCACCATTTGTTGGAGAATCTCCGGCATTTGTACAAGGCACATAAAGTGGATTCTCCACTAATATAGTAAAAACTATATCATCATTTGAGTTTGTTGTTGCTTGAAATGGGTGCTTCAAGAGCAGCAGAGCGATCGGTCTCGCGTAGGGATGCTAGAGTGATCTGCAAAATAAGTTTAAGTCGAAAGATTAGACTCTGGTGAGGACCCTCCAATACTCAAATCAGCAGAGAACAACTAAACAACAATGAATTTTCTGAGAAAAATTTCTTACTTAACTAGATCCGGGATTTATGATATTTATAAAAGAAGCATCTTACGGACGTTATGCCGTTCCGCTAATATTGGGCCACTAATTACGTTGCTCTAAGATTAAAATTATTTTTTTCTGAATGAAAGAGTCATTATTGACATGATTAGAATGCCTTATCTACTCTCACGAGTTTAGGCAGAATAGAAAATAGCCTGGTCATGATTGGATTATAGCTGAATTTTCGCATATCATCAAGGAAAGCCATTGAATGCGCTAAAGAATTATTTGTCCAAGGCAATTTGGAAATCTTGATTATTGGACGAGCTGTTACAAAAAAATCAACTCGAAGGCACGCTTCAGCTTTCACTTCGGATCAGAGGACATACAGAGAGCCTCTTTATCTCAGAATGCTAATGTCTTTATGCTGATCTGAGGTGGTTCGGACATCAATTCGATCGATCCGAGCCATTTAGGTTACCACCGTAATACTACCTCCTAGTACTAAGTCTGAGAATCAGATGAAAGGACTATTTTCTAAGTGATGCCTTGGATTGGATAACATGCTTTTTCATTTCTGGCGATGTTTTTAACATTTAATGATTGATGACGTCATCTTGCAGCGTAAAAGTGATCATGATCGAGGAAACCATTTAGCTGTTGATTCTTTTTGAAGAAATAATTTAAAAGGCATCTTTTTGTCTTCATCTTCTTTCTTTTAAGTATGCCTAAAAGGTGCGTGAGAGAGGGATGATTGCGATAGCAGCATCTTCCATCTTCCCCACCTAGAGTTTTTTTTTTGCGAGTTTCGAGATTCTAAAATTGAAAGAGCTCTTATCCAAGCAGACCTTAGTCGATGTGGGAATCAGCCAAGTTGGTCCTGAAGGTGCGCATCAACTTCTTGCCTTATGATTATATCTTACTTGGGCTCTAAAATCTAATGCTAATTGGTTGAAACTTCGGATTGCAGGGATGGATCCAAGTCTGCCGAAAGTATTGGGTCCAAAGACCCTTCAAAAGAGAACGACAGAAACAACTGGTGACAAGTCTACCCATGCTCAAGTCGTGAGCTTCTTCCCGCACCGCCAACTTCTGAGTTGGAAGATCCTTAACCCATGCCATTGATGATTTCAAGATTGTGTGGGTTCAGCATTATTTGGGCTGTCCTATTCCTAAGTAGGGTCAAAAAAGCCCTGCTAAATGTCTATTCAGTGAAGTCATTTTGAGATTACCAGCTCCCGACGTCTCTGACCTCTTCATAGAGGAGGAACCGATCGAGGCTACGAAAACTTTCGAGACTGTGCTGGTCGGAGTATAGCTCAAGGCCTCTGCCCTAGAAGATTATGATATGGCATGTAAGGCATTTTCTAGCTTTCTCTATCCGGTCGACATGACCAAATTGTTAGTCGAGCCTCTCAAGACAAAGAAGCGAAAAGCTCTGAATTATTTTATCTAGATGAGTCAGAGACGTATATCATTATGCTTTGCTTGATCTCTTTGTTTTGAGATGTGTCTGTTATAAACTATATGAGATATTTTGATAGCTCGTCCATTATTTGAATGGATTTATGGAATGTTCTGTCAAGCTTTCGACCGAAGTAACAAAGCATAAGATGGATGCCAAAATGCTCAAAGTTACCAAAGATAAGGCATTGAAGGCGGCCAAGAAAGCCATCGTAAGGGCTGATGCGGTCGAGAAAGAGCTAAGGATGTTGAAACGGTACTTAAAAAGTCTTTGAGGAGAACTCTCAACTGTTAGGCATTAAAGAGGCTCTGACGGCGGAGGTAAAGGAGCTTAAGGCCCGATCTGCTAAGGCAGAGGTGCTTGAAGCAAAGGCTAAAATCATGCTAAAGGCAGCTAAGGAGAAAATAGCCAAGTTGCAGAGCAAAGTGGAAGTGCGAGTTAAGGCTGCAACTTCAAGGGTTGTCGAGAATTTTCGAACATCGGAGGAATATAATGATGAAAAGGTTGAATTCATGACCGATGCCTACAATGAGAGAAAGTGCTTCATCCAAAGTGGGGTGGCTTCCTGGTATTAAGAGTTAAATCTAGATTTTTTTAACGAGGTCTCAAAAGTGCCTATTGCCAATGTGGCTAGAGCTTCACTCAATCTAGAAAATGTTTAGTGAATCTTCTTTCTTATTTGTGTATTTTTGACTTGTTAGAACTACTGTAAAGAAAATTCCATATAAATGAAATTTCTTTGCTTTTGACAATTTTTTCTCTTTAACTTGGTCTTTTATTTTACTCCGAATTAAGGAGTTGGGCCTCGGACAAGTTAATATTGATTTGAGGGCTTATGAATTGATCTTCTCGTTAACCATGCATGTGATTAGCAAGACATACATATTTTTCTATATGAAATTAAATGTGCACTATTTAAGAAGCAACGTAACCGTAATCTTCATGTAAAAGTCTGGTATAAAGCTGTGGGGTGGCAAAGCTATCCAACCTTTGACTTACACGTGGCACAATCTGAAGTTAGCAATTATGGTGGATTTTTCTATTTAAAGGGGGCTTCCGTCTTCCTTTTTCTTCCATTAACAACATTTAGGACTTTTGGTGGTGTAATGGCAGTATGGTGTGATCCCTTAGAAGGGGATGAGGCTAAGTCCCTCTGCTGGGATTACTATTGCCTTCTTGAAGAAACTGACGGGCCCCAATCAATTCTTACTGGTTTAGAGATGTTCGAGATGGATGTTCAGATTGTGGAATGTCCATGTTCTTGGTCTTGAGATCTTTGTCATTACACTCCTTATATCAGAGGTAGTCATTTCCTCAAACCCAAGAGTTTTGTCACTATTTTGTTACCTAACAAAGGTAGGGACAATGATTGTTCCTTGGGTGTTTGCATGGTGCACCGCTTTCGAAGGGAAGGAGGAGAGGATCGAGCCACTCTCGAGGATGAAGGTCTAGATTGCTTCCTCAGTCTCGAAGGCTCCTTCTATTGTGGTCTTCTTAAAGACTGATAAACATCATAAATTCACCAATAAAAATATTAATTTATTAATTAATTAATATTAATTTTTAAAAATTAATAATTAATTTATATATAATTTTTGAGAAATTCATATTTTTATTAATTAAAAAATTAATTAAAAAATAATAAAAATTAAAAAATAAAATTTTATTATTAATAGAAAGAGATCATTTTTTTGATCACAACAAAATAAATTTCAAGTAAAATCGAGCTAAAACGGAAAAGATATAAATTTTTAAAGATATAAAATAAATAAAAATTAAAAAAAAGAAAATGGCTCAGCCGGCTCCGTAAGCCGAGTCACCAAGCCAAGCCAAGCTATCAAAGCCGACTCAGCCGTTGAAGCCATCAGCCGATCTACGATCCAGGCATGGACCGTCAGCTCAGCAGAAACCGACGAATCACAATGCGACACGTGGCGGACCTAGACCCTTAAAGGGTCTACAGAAATTTATCGCGGCTCACAGGGCAATCTGGTCATTTCACTCGGAGACAGAAGCGCTGATTAGCTACAGTGTGCGGTGCAGTCGGTCCATGCGGTCCATAGGAACAGTGATTGCGCGATCGGACGGCTGTGGTTGATTGCGGTTAAGATCGGACGGTCAGCATTTTTTTTCGGTTGCCGATTTTACTCGGATCACCATCGAATGGCAGCGCTTGATTCCAGCTTCAATCCGATGGTCCACAATGCTCCCGGCGGTGATCAGGACTCCCGAAGCATGATTTGCGGCCAGATTTCCTCCATCAAGCGTGATCCAACGGCCAAAAATTAATCCGACTTGATCTGCACCAATACGCATCCGATTTTGATGATTTTTGGACCATTGGATTCTTATTGAATGGCCAGATTTCACCAAACTTATTAGAGTCGTATCAGAGCTATTTTAATTCAAATTTTATTCAGATTTTGATGATTACAAAGGCCATTAGTCCCATATTGCCTTTAGAAAAAATATCCAATCCTCCTAGCACTATAAAAAGGACCCTAGGCCTCCAGAAATCAATATCTTCGATCAAAAGTGAAGCTTTGGTATAGGGTGAAGCCAGGCTATGGGTTAAAGGCTGCTTCGAAGTAACGGATGCTGAGAAGAAGAGCTAGGCTTCTACACCATCTTTCTACCAATGCCGATCCAAGATCAGAGATCAGGCTATTTTATTCTTTTTAAATTCTATGTATTTAAATTTTGAATTTTAATTAATAAAAATTTTATTTTTTGCACTTTAATTTCTTGCTTTTTATTTTTACTATAATTTAATTTCTACATTTTAAATTATTGCTTTGCAAGTAGATGCTAAGATCTAACTAGTAGATCTTAGTACCAAATTTAAATTCCTGCACCTTTTAATTTTTGCTTTTTATTTTCCGACTTCACTTTTGATCCCAAAACTCTTCTTTTTTTTTTCTTTTAAAAATCAAAGATTTCAAATCTAAAATACTATCTTCCCTGTGGATTCGACCCGACTCACTGCTCTCTACGTATTTTCAATGATTTTAAAAAGTCGGATTAAACTGATAAACACGGTGTCTTAACGACAACATCGCATTCCTATCAAGTTTTTGGCGTCGTTGCCGGGGAATATTTTTGATTTTTGATTTTGATTTCTTTAATTTATTTTAAATAAATTAAAAATAATTTCGATAAACGCTCCCTATTAAGTTTTTGGCACCATTGCCGGGGAAGGCACGGACATTAAATTTTTGATCTCTTTGATTTTTCTATAAATAAATTATAAATAAAATTTTTACTTTTTTATAAATATTGCTTGCTAATTTTTTTTTATTATTTTACAGAAAAAGAGATTAAAGAACAAAAAGAATCAAGAGTTTTGCTTGGTGAGATCAATTCTAACCCTAGTACTCTTTCCTTTTTATTTATTTATTTATTTATTTTATTTTTAAATTAATTTAAAAAAATATTCATTTAAATCTAATTAAAAGTCTCATGATAAGATTAGAAACCCTAACTGTTTAGAGCATGCATCATATTAATTTTATTTTTATTTTTATTTTTATTTTTTTGGTGATTGCTGGAAGCAAGGTAAGCCTTTCAGAATTCAATTAGTTGCATGCATCTAATTTAAATTGCATAAAATCCTTTGATTGAATTTTTTTTTTCGTGCATATTCATATTAAATCAAATTAAGGGCACAACCTAATTAAATAAGATAAGATGGGGATTTGATCATCCTTTCTTAGCCCACAAACAACCAACCAGCATCCTACATTGACCTAAGTCTTTAATTTTAAAATCAATTAGATATCAACCTTAGGAACTCAAGCTCAATAGGATAAGAAATCCTAAGAGTTGAACCTGGTTAGGATAAGTCAATTTGACTAGTGTCTAGGAAAGTGGTTCAGGGACGACTGGGCCCGAAGGAAGGTGGTTTCTAATTGGTTCCGTTCGCTTACCTGGCCAAGCATAATTGGTGTCTAAGGCAAGCAACGGGGGGACTCCCACCGACCTTACATTTATCTGACTAGTTGATTGGCTAATCCTACACTTGGAGGGCTTGAAGGTGACCTTGGTAGTTAGGAGCTGTCTAGATCTAGGATTACCCTTAGTCAGGATTGATTGACCAACTTGATTGCTAACCAACATCAAACCTAATTAAATTTAATTCTTCTCTCTTCTTAGTTCTATGACTCCTTAGGACCTCTTCTTTAGAACTTTTCTTTCTTTCTTTTTCTTTCTCTTCTAAAAAATAAAATAAAATAAAATAAAAATTAAATTTAACTACCTAAAAAAATATTAAAAAAAATAATTAAACTTAATTAATAAATAAAATAATATAATAAAATAATAAAAAATATAATTTTTTTTTAAAAAAAAATTGAATCACACGTTAGGGTTACACTAATACATGCACGGTAGAAAATCGCTTTACCTAACTAGTTGAACCCAACCATAAAATTAAAAAGCTGAATTATATTAAACCTAATAATCAAATGGCTAATATGAACCTAATAGTCCAAAAATTAGATAAAGTTGATCTTCTTGCTCAGAAATTAGATCAACTCCTAATCCTAGGTCAACAATCTCCTGTACAATTCACATCATCTTTTAATTATCAGAAGACTTATTCAATCTGTGCTAGCCCAACCCATCATGTGAGTGAATGTTCTATGACTACACAATTTCCATATTTTATCCAAGAACAAGTTCAAGCTACTCAAGGGTACTCCAAATTGATTAATGACTCATTTTCAAATTCATATAATCCAGATTGGAGCAACCACCATAATTTTTCTTGGACATCTCAACAGACTCAGGCTCAGACCCAAATTTCACCTATGCAAAATTATCAAAATAGATTTCAATACCGAAACTATGCCTATAATAATGGCTAGCCTAGTCAGTTTATCCAGCCACCACATCATAATCAGCCCTCATACCCACCTCCTTAACAGACCAACCTAGTCGATGATAAATTTAATCAACTTCAACAATTAATTCTAACTCAACAACAATCAATCGCCAGGCTAGAAGCTCAAATTGGATAATTAGTTGAATCTAACATGAGGAGAGAACTAGATCAACTACCAAACCTACCAATTTTAAACAATCCATCTAATGTCCACCAATCACCTGGATCAAGTTATCAATTTAATGTCTCACTTAAGAATCCTCAATTTGAGAATACCAAAGTAATTTCTGAACTTAAAAGCTATAAGATTCTTATGGACCCATACCAAGATCAGGTGAGAGAGGCTAGTACTGATGCTAGCCAAAATGAAAATTTAGAGAAATTGATTAGTACTAAGACTAACCACATAGAAGAATCCGAGCCAAGAATTAGTACTGATGCTAGTTCTAGTTTAAATGAGATAGAAAAAAGGGAAAAGAGAATAGATGATTTACCCGAGACTTATAAACCTAATGTCCTATTTTCTTCAACCCTAGAAGTTGGTTCTTCTTATAAAAATCAAGAGGCATGTAATGAAATGTCAATGGAGTTGTTTAAGCAAGATCACATTAATTTACCTCTAGAATTAAAACCGTCTTTAGTCACCATTCCAGCACCCATTGAATCAAACTTAACTCCTAATACAAAAACTCCATTCATGAGCATTTTAGAAAAACAAATAGGAGAAATTCTTAATAAACATGGGTCTGAGAATGGAATCATAAATTATATCCCTAAAATTAATAATGAATATATCAATAATGGGATTATAAATCAACTTTCTGAGATTGGCAATCCAAAACCATTGGAATTTATCAATCCAATATTCGACACAGGATAGTGAGCTGCATTGTGTCTGACTGAAGATGGTAAACTTAGCGCTTGTTGGGAGGCAACCCAATATTTAGTTTTTATCTAATTTATCTTTTTAGTTTATTTTCTTTTTAGGATAATTTGAATAAGTTGGAGGAAGAGCCCAAATTTTTAAAGACATGTGCTGGACCAAAAATATAGTCAGATGTATTCTTTCATGTTCTTTATTACACTCTTTATTTTTTCTATTTTTTCTTCTCCATTGAGGACAATGTCGATTAAGTTGGGGGGGAGGAAAAATAAAAATTTTAAAATTTTAAGTCCTCAAAAAAGTTAGTATTTAGTATTTAGATACCTGATTATGCTTAAGAATCGAATTAAACTAAGCATTTTTAAAAAAAAATTGATGCACAGATTAGAGAATCTATGAGATATTAAGGAATCAAGTATTAAGAAAATTCAATAAAGAGTTAAGTCTAGAATATAAAAAGTTTTTTGGAGTCTTTCTAATTATTTCTATTAGCATCAAAGAAAAGTCTATTTTTTATAGGCTTGTGTAGGGTAACTATACGTTTTTTCATATAAAAAATTTATAGTTTCTAAGTACTTCTCACTGAGTAACCGGATCTCTTTGTCTAAGCAAGTATTGAGTTTCACGTCAAAAGGTGGGAAGGGCAAAGAAGCTCGTTGTAAAGCTAGTCTTAACTCGTAGCCTATTTGATTCGAGCTAGTAAGCCCGAGGGGTATTCTATACCTAGTGCCCTAAAGCCAACTGGTTTGGGAGTCATTGGCCCAAGACTTGCTACATGGATCAAATAGAAAGCTTAAGAAGTTAAGACACTCAATAGTGGTACAACGTTAAAAAATAATAAAAAAAAATATTGATTTTTCACCGAGTAACCGGATCCCGTTGCCTAAGTAAGCAATGATATTCGCATCAAAAAGTGGGCAATATGAAAATAAAAATCAATAAATGAAGGACAAAAGTAGCAATACACTTGCCTATATGGAAGTTTAGATAAATCAGAGATAAAGATAGGATAATTTAGAAAAAGTTCTAAAAAATTTAATATTCTTTACTTAATTTTTTTATTGATAAGTATTAATATCCTAATGATATATCTCATTTAAGCTCTACTGAATATCAATACTATTTTGAAAATTGCTTAGATAAAATTCGAAACTCTAAAGTTAAAAGGTATTTAAAATTAAATTCTTTCTTTACTCGAGGACGAGCAAAGCTTAAGTTGGGGGGTGTGATAAGTATCATAAATTCATCAATAAAAGTATTAATTTATCAATTAATTGATATTAATTTTTAAAAATTAATAATCAATTTATATATAATTTTTGAGAAATTCATATTTTTATTAATTAAAAAATTAATTAAAAAATAATAAAAATTAAAAAATAAAATTTTATTATTAATATAAAGAGCTCATTTTTTTGATCACAACGAAATAAATTTTAAGTAAAACGGAGCTAAAATGGAAAAGATATAAATTTTTAAAGATATAAAATAAATAAAAATTAAAAAAAAAAAGAAAACGGCTCAGCCGGCTCCGTAAGCTGAGCCACCAAGCCAAGCCAAGTCATCAAAGCCGACTCAGTCGTTGAAGCCATCAGCCGGTCCATGATCCAAGCGTGGATCGCCAGCTCAGCAGAAACCGACGAATCCTAGTGCGACACGTGGCGGACCTAGACCCTTAAAGGGTCTACAGAAATTTATCGCGGCTCATAGTACAATCTGATCATTTCACTCAATGATAGAAGCGCTGATTGGTTATGGTGTGCGGTGCAGCCGATCCACGCGGTCCATGAAAACAGTGATTGCGCGATCGGACGGCTGTGGTTGATTACGGTTAAGATCGGATGGTCAGCATTTTTTTTTGATTGCCGATTTCACTCGGATCGTCATCGAATGGCAGCACTTGATTCCAGCTTCAATCCGACGGTCCACAATGCTCCTGATGGTGATCAGGACTCCCGAAGCGCGATTTGCGGTCAGATTTCCTCCATCAAGCGTGATCCAACGGCCAAAAATTAATCCAACTTGATCTGCGCCAATACGCATTCGATTTTGATGATTTTTGAACCATTGGATTCCTATTGAATGGTCAGATTTCACCAAATTTATCAGAGTCATATCAGAGCTATTTTAATTTGAATTTTATTCATATTTTGATGATTACAAAGGCCATTAGTCCCATATTGCCTTTAGAAAAAATATCCAGTCCTCCTAGCACTATAAAAAGGATCCTAGGCCTTCAGAAATTAATATCTTCGATCAAAAGTGAAGCTTTGGTATAGGGTGAAGCTAGGCTATGGGTTAAAGACTGCTTCGAAGCAACGCATGCCGAGAAGAAGACAGGCTTCTACACCATCTTTCTGCCAATGCCAATCCAAGATCAGAGATCAGGCTATTTTATTTTTTTTAAATTCTATGTATTTAAATTTTAAAATTTTAATTAATAAAAATTTTATTTTTTGTACTTTAATTTCTTACTTTTTATTTTTATTATAATTTAATTTTTATACTTTAAATTATTGCTTTGCAAGTAGATGCTAAGATCTAACTAGTAGATCTTAGTACCAAGTTTAAATTTCTGCACCTTTTAATTTTCGCCTTTTATTTTCCGACTTCACTTTTGATTCCAAAACTCTTTTTTTTAAAAAAAAAAAAATCAAAGATTTCAAATCTAAAATACTACCTTCCCTGTGGATTCGACCCGACTCACTGCTATCTACGCATTTTCAATGATTTTAAGAAGTCGAATTAAACTGATAAACACGGTGTCTTAACGACAACATCTTATTCCTATCAAAGACCGTAGCCTTGGGTCAATGAGGTGATGCTTTGATACAAACCTGATTGTTCCACGAGGTATCTATTATGCATCTGCATCGATGGAGGACTCTTTGGTCGGAGGCTATACGAAGTTGAACTCCAAGCGAATGCTGCTTCAGCCTCAATGGGTTCGCCTCTATCTCAGCGGGCTCATAACTCTCTTCAGCTTTAGCAGACTCATAGCCACGCTATTTCTGCTCCAGGATGAGATGAAGAAGACGAGTTGGCACCATAATTTTAATTTTGTAAAACTTGATGCAAAACTTATCTTCTTTCTTATGCCTTTGTAAGAGCGATGCTCACATCAACACTCTTGTAAGAATTTTTCTTCAATGAATAAATATGATCTTTTATTTTTTTTGGCATGTATTCCGATCTATGTAATTTTGCTAAGTTGATGTTCCGATAAAAGAAATTTAAAGGAGAGTTATTCCGATTAGAGGAACCTATTAAATAAGCATCCTGATCGAAGGGATCTTGGTTTGAAGTAGTTTTGATTTGAGGAACTTGCTGTAACATCATCTCGATCATAGAGATTTTATGAAAAATAGTTTCGATTAGAGGAACCTGCTGTGATAACATCCCGAGCAAAAGAACTTTGGAAGAAGCAATTTCGATCTGAGAAACTTGCTGTGATGATATCCTAAATAAAAGAATCTTTGTTTGAAGTGATTCCTATCTGAGAAATTCATTGTATTAACATTTCGATCGAAGAGACCTTCGTTTGAAGTGATTTCGATCTAAGAAATTCACTTCGTTAACATCCCAATCAAAGGGATTTTGAGAGAAGCGATTCTAATCTGACAAACTCGTTGTATTATCATCCCGAACCAAAAGATTTCATGGGATTCTTTCCAAATTCTTTCTACCATATCAGCATGAGTCGATGAATTTGAAAATTCATTTATTATGCAACTCATTGATAATATATGTAGAGATTGGCCAAATTCTAAGGCCTAAGGAGTAAAGTCCCATTCAGTTGCTTCATATGGTAAATTTTCGAGCATATCACCTCATCAATTTGGTATGGACCTTCTCAATTAGACAAAAGCTTTCTTTGCTCCATAGGCTATGAGACTTCAGTTAGCCGAAGGACAAGATCGCCAGCTTGAAATTCTTTGATTTTTACTCGAGCGTTATAATATCTGGCCACCCCCTATTGATAAGCAACCATCCTCATTGCGGCATTTTCCTATTTTCCTTAATTAGGTTAAGATTAGCTCGAAGCCATATTGGATTGGTGTCTGCATCATACTCCTTGACCCTAGGAGAAGGAAGCCCGAATTCTACAGGTATGACCATCTCTATTCAGAACATCAGGTCAAAAGGTGTTTCACCAGTGGAAACTTTTTGGATGGTTCAATAGGCCTAAAGAACGTGATGAAGCTCTTCTATTCATGATCCTCCGATCCGATCCAGTCTAGCTTTTAGACTTTACAGGAGAGTTTTGTTGGTGACTTCTACCTCTTCATTTGCTTGTGGATGGCCTACTGAAGTGACGTGCTGCTCTATCCCATAGTCTTTGTAAAACTTTCAGAGTCGGGCTCTATTGAATTGTCTACCATTATTGAAGATCAATACTTTAGGAAGACCATAGCGGCTGATGATCGACTTTCAAATAAAGTTCCAAACCTTCGCTTCAGTGATTTGAGCTAAAGTCTTAGCTTCAACCCACTTCGTAAAGTAGCCAATGGCCATCAGAAGAAACTTAGCCTCTTCAACCCACTTCGTAAAGTAGCCAATGGCCATCAGAAGAAACTTACGCTGGCCTGAGGCTCAAGAGAATGAGCCTAAGATGTCTAAACTCCATTGGATGAATAGCCATGGGACTTCAATCGGGGTCAGAAGTGCCATCGGTTAACGTTGGATTCTATCATTTTGCTGGCCTTGTTCATATCTTCTGACAAAGTTTTATGCATCCTGTTGCATTGTAGGCCAATAGTATCCCTGCCTAAGGATCTTATAAGATAAGAATCTATCCTCCAAGTGGCTTCCACTGATTTCTTTATGAACTTCTTGCAAGGCATAGTTAACTTCGAATGAACGCAAGCACTTCAAAAGAGGCAGGAAAAAAGACTGCTTATATAATTCATTATTGAGCAGTACATATCTGGTGGCTTTATTTCTAATTCTCCGAGCTTCTTTCCAATCAAGTGGTAGCTCACTTGATTTCAAGTACTTCAGGAGAAGGTCCATCTAGCTTGTCTTCTTGTCAATTTGTTGGATGGTGGCCAGCTCTTCTAAGCTCGAAGTCCGTAAGACTTCAAAGTAGGTCTCTTTCTTTAAGTCAGTGGATATTGATAATGCCAGCTTAGACAAGGCATCAGCTTTGGCATTTTGTATCCTAGAAATCTTTTGAATACTAAAATATTGAAAGAATAAGATTAGATCTTCTATCTTTTGGAGGTATTTTCTCACATTCTCTTTCTAAGCTTCGTATTCTTTCTTGATCTATCTGACTACCAGCTGAAAATCGCTAAAGACTTTCAGATGCTGGGCCCCAGCTTCTTTGATGATCTTTAGTCCAGCGATCAGAGCTTTATATCTTGCCTCATTATTAGTGGTTGGAAACTCAAAGCGTAAGGCATATGCAGCTACATCTCATTTTGGATTGGATAAAATGAGTTCGACTCCTAATCCTGACAAGTTTGACGAGCTGTCGACATGTAGAGTCCATAACTCTTCTGGATCGGACCCCAATTTTCATTGCCTTTGGAGCTTATGGAGTCTTCTGACCTTTTTTTGACATCTCCTTCTAGAGCTTCTCTATCCAATACAGTGCATTCAAGGATAAAGTTGGTTAAGATTTGAGCTTTGATGGAAGGCCTTGGTCGGTAGTGTATGTCCAACTCTGAAAGTTTTGGAGCCCATTTTGTGATCTGACTTGAGGTATCCGAATGATGAAGCACCATCTTAATTGGCTAATCCATGAGTGGCACCACGATGTGGGCTTGAAAGTAGGGTCGGAGTTTTTTTGCCATTATGACCAATACAAAAATCAATTGTTCCAACTTAGTGTATCTGATCTCAGCATCATGCAGGACCTTGCTGGTATAATAAATGAACTTCTGCAAATGTACCTCTTCCTGGACAAGGACTGTGCTGATGGCTATAGGGAAAATAGCAAGGTACAGAAGAAGCTCTTCGCCTGGTTAGGGCTTGGTGAGCAAAGATGGAGAGCTGAGATATTTTTTCAGCTCTTAGAAGGCCTCTTGACATTTCGAGGTCCATTAAAAAATTTTCAACTATTTGAGAATCTGGAAAAAGAGGAGGTATCCCTCGACCGACCTAGAGACAAAATGATTAAGAGATGCTATTTTATCGGTTAGTCATTGTACCTCTTTAAGTATTTTTGGAGATGTCATTTTTAGGACTACTTTAATCTTCTCAGAATTCATCTCGATGCCTCTACGTGAGACCATAAAATCAAAAAATTTGCCGATAGTGACTCCGAAGGCACACTTTATAGGGTTTAGCTTCCTATTGTATCGATGAAGGGTATTGAAGGTTTCCTCAAGGTCTGTAATATGTTCTAGAATCGCACGACTTTTGACCAACATGTTGTCAACATATGCCTCCATATTCTTGCTGATCAATTCTTTGAAGATCTTATTCACCAACCTTGGGTACGTGTCTTTAATATTTTTTTAGCCCAAAGGACATCATCTTATAGCAAAAGAGCCCACGATCAGTAATAAAGACTATTTTTTTCTCATCTTTAGTAGCCATCTGAATTTGATTATGGCCGAAGAAGATGTTCATGAAGCTGAGGAGCTTATGCCCTGAAGTAAAGTCAACCAATTGGTCGATTCAGGATAGCGGATAGCTATCTTTCGAGCAAGCCTTATTTAGATCAGTGAAGTCGATCACATGCGCCACTTTCTATTTGCCTTTTTTACCAACACAATGTTTTCTAGCCAATTTGGGTATATCATCTCTCTAATAAAGCCGATTTTAATCAACTTATGATCCAGCTCCTTAGTGATGGCCTTTTGGCGCTCCGAGATGAAACTTTGCTTCTTTTACTTGATTGAATGGTAGATTAGATCCACCTAATCGAGGCAAGAGTTGATCTTCACAATTTGATGAGGATTCTCCTTCCTCTATGAGACTTTTAGGAGCTCATCAAATAGTCAGGCACGTTTCTCAACTAGGTCATCTCGAGCATCCAGTCCTATTGGGAGTTCAGGCTGAATCTTCACTTGCTCTTGCACTTGAAGTTTAGCAGTAAAACATTATCGCACCATAGTTTGATTGCCTCAAATTCATCCTACTCCATTTATTATTGAGAACTTGACCATTAAGTGGTAGCTGGACACCACGACTCTCAGTGTCTAAAGGTTGGATCATCTGAAAATTGCATTGTAAGTTGAGGAAAGTTTTATAACAAGAAAGTCCACCTGAATCATTACTTGCTGAGATGGGGTACTCACGATTATAGCCAACTTAATTATTCTTTCAGGTATTATTGAGCTTTCAGAGAAGCCTTGGATCGAAGTATTAAATCTACTCAGCGAATCAGGAGCAAGTCCTATTTGGGTGAAGATAGAAAAATACAAAATATTGATCGAGCTTCTATTATTAACGAATACACGATATACATTATAATCAGCAATATTTAAAGTAACAACCACAACATCATTATGCAGTTGTTGTACATCTTCTGCATCCTGCTCAGTGAAAGTAATGGCATCTTTGAGCCTATCCTCAAGTCTTGACCTCTTCGCCATCGCTGATTTAGATGATCCCCTAGTGATCATGTAGATTTTGCCCCGGAGGAGTCACTCTTCTGCCACTATTGGTTCCTCTACCTCGTGTGTTGGTGCCAGCATCGGATGCTGAGGCTGACGAGATGGTTATCGAGCTCTCGAAGGAGGTCGACATAGGGGAGTTCTTCCTCGAATCAAATGATTTAGCCTTACCACCTGGATAAGCCTCTCGATTGCATCACGGAGGAGATAGTAATCTTCAGTATCATGATCGTGGTCACAATGGTAAAAATAATATCTCGTAGAGTTGTGACATTCAAGCTTCGTCTGCATCTTTGGAGCTTAAGAAAACTCGGCTTGAATCTCCATCAAAATCTCCTCCTGAGTGGCATTCAGAGACGTATAGTTGTGGTACCATCTCGAGGGAGAGCATTGCTGATCTCTTCTTTAAGGGCTCAGAGTTCAGCAATTCTTGGATGGATCTCCACCCTTCTGCTTTTGGGTTAGAGATCGAGAGCGCTGGTAGTTAGTCTCCCATCTTCTTGGAGAGTGCTCCTTATTAGGTCCTGCCACTACAAAATTGGCAGGAACATCCTCAACAAAAGCCTCCTTCAAGTTGGAATACTTTCTCATCTTGTCCAGCATTTTGGCATAATCCCGAGGAAACAATTTTATTAGCAATCTTTTCAAGTCATTCTTCAGCAGTCCATCCATCAAGATGGTCATCGTGATCAACTGATCTAGGTTGCGGACTTTCAAGGTCGCAGTGTTAAAGCAGTTCACATAGTCACGGATTGACTCCCCCTTCCTCTGTCGAATAGTGTTAAGGTAGTCTGACCGCTTTTGCTATTTTTAGTTGCTAATAAAATGTGTAGCCAAAGATCGGTCTAATTCTTTAAAAGAATGGATCGAGGCTAGCTTTAAGTTAGAATATCATTATTGGGTCGCTTCCTTAAGAGTAGCGGAGAATGTCCGATAAAATATGGCAACCAATGCTCCTTGGAAGAGCAATACTGCTTTGAAGGTTTCAATATGGTTGACGGGGTCAACAGTCCCATTATAGATTTCAAACTGAGGTAGCTTAAAATTTTGGGGAAGTGGCTCCTTCATAATTTTCTCATCAAAGGGAGGCTCACCGCTGCACCCATCATAGGGTCAAGAAGAAAAAGCTTTATTCATGGTCTCAATCTGCTTATTGAGCTCTTGAAACCACTTTTCTATCATAAAATTTTGAATAGTGCACGGCTCAGATTATTGAGGAGAGTAGTGATTGGGAGTCGAATCGAGCCCAGATTATGGGCTGGAAGATCGTTGATCAGTTTGTCTCCTCCTTAGACTCTATGAGAGTATCCGAAGAGGCTCGACTTGCGGTTGCAGCTGGAAAGCTGGTAGTTGAGGTGGTGTCATTGTCGGGGGTGTAATCAGAACCACCGAAGAAAGTATAGGCTATACCATAGGAGGTGGTGCAGGGGCAACTTGGCTTGGTTGCGGTGCCATTAGAGGAGGTGCAAATGCAATTTGGACTGCTTGGATGGTGATCGTTAAGATATTGACTTGCTGGAGGAGCAAGTTGAACTAGTTCATCGTGATCGGGATCGGTTGGATCGGTGAAGAAGTTTCCAGCATGAGGGGCTGAATATGATCATCAACCCGAAAATCCACTGATGAGAGACGATAGCGTCAGTAAGACAAAATGATGTCTTTTTAGGTGGCATGTTTAAAAGTTACCTTTCCTCTATCTGTTGTTGCTTGAAATGGGTGCTTCAGAAGCGGAGCAGTCGATCTCACACAGAAATGTTGGAGTGATCTGCAAAACAAGTCTGAGTCAGAGGATTGGACTCCAGTAAGGATCCTCTGACACTCAAGTCAGCAGAGAATAACTAAGCAATAACGAGTTCTCTGAAAGAAATTTCTTGCTTACCTGGGTCTTCAGAATTTATGATATTTATAGAGAAAATATCTTACGGGCATTATGCTGTTCCGCTAATACTGGGCCACTAATCATGTTGCTCGGAGATTAAGGCCATTTTTTCATAATGGAAGAGTCATTATTGACGTGATTGAAATATGTTATCTACTCCCATGAGTTTAGACGGAATGAAAAATAGTCTGATCATGGTTGGATTACAGCTAGATTTTCGCTTATCCTCGAGGAGAGCCGTTGAATGCATCGAAAGATTATTCGTCTGAGACAGTTTGAAAATCTTGATTGTTGGATGAGCTATTACCAGATAAATCAGCTCGAAGATACGCTTCGATTTTTACTTCGGATCAGAGGATATATAGAGAGCCTCTTTATCTCGAAATGCTGATATCTCTTTAGAGTACATCGAAGGTGAGAGTAAAAAAATCTAAAAAAAAAAAAAAAATCTTTAACCTATGTTACTCTTTGATACACACTACACATAATTTTAGAAACAAAAAAGTGCAAAAAAATCTTCAAAGGAAGATTAGAGAGAGAGAAGAAGAGGAAGAAAATTATCTATTTTTTCATCACTGCCATGGCTGCCACCTTATCTTACCACCATCGCCATAGCTTCCATCTTCTCTTGCCGTCACGACCGCTGATACTTTCTCTTGCCGACGAAGAAGATAGACACAGGAGAGAAGGAGAGGCGAATAGAAGAGGGGGGAGAAGGGAAGGTGAGCAAGAAAAATAGAGGAGAGGAAAGAGGCAGATGAGAGAAGAGGGAAGGAAGCTTAAACATTAAACACATGAGTAATTTTAGAAAAAGATCGGAGATAAATTTGAAACTAAAAAATATACAGCTAGCTATTGATTTTGAATCCTTGGATGAGAAAGTTGTCAACAAAAGCTAGCTTATGGACCATAAATTATCCTCATCAAATGCTAATATTGCTATGCTATAGCTTAAATAAGCTAAAGTTATCTGAAAAGCTGCACGCCAAATATAGCCATATTTATGTTCGCTATCATATAATCTATGTGGGTCTTCAATTGGCCACTATATATATTGGACTAGAAATATTTGACCTAAGAATCACAATAGAAAATTTTTGTTCTTCATGAAAATAAATATATTCATAATTATATAATTATCAAGATTTATTTATAACTGGATTCGGGGCAAATATTGTTATTGCCATCATCCAACCCTACAAATGTTAGAATGAAGATATATGCCACTATAAACTCTAAATAGGTTGGATAAAACCCACCATATTAGAGTTGGTTGAGTCAATATCCGATGGGGTAGAGTTTAAATAAAAACTAGGGCAAAAAGTGAATTTGTATTTGTTAGACTACATGCTTATCTAAACCTAGCTTGAAAATTTTTTTGGACTTCTAATCAAGCCAAAATGTATAAAAAGGTTAAGCTCAAGCCCAAAGCTTGAACAGTTAATTATACCAAGCCTAAGTAAGTGAAGCTTGATGTGGATGAATCTTTCCCCTATCTTAATATGTGCTTCAAGAATCAAGAAGATAGAGAATTTTAATGCTCAGCCATCCTCCCTTCCATATAACCTATTGGAGATGCTGAAACCCTAAATATTGAGAGAGAGAGAGAGAGAGAGATTATTGGAGTTTTTTACTTCAATTTGAGGAAAAATCATAGTCAACAAGGCATAAAAAAAATTGGGGGTTTATATTTGCATCTTTATTGTCTGTTTTGAGTTATTGTCAAATATTAATGACATAATTAGGATTGTTTTTAGTGGTGGAGAGGACTTGGATGATGTTGTCTTTAACTTAATAAATAAGACATCACTTGAGCCCTCTTCCTTATTAAAAGCAACAAATCAAGTCTCTTCAATCTCTTTTGTGGTCTCCAATGGCTACGTAATAGCAAGGAGAACTTTGGGAGGTAGGGAGAGAGGGACTGAGAAGAAGATGCACAACTAAGTTTTCCAAGATGATTTAGGGACTTTCTAGCATGAGTGGCTAAAGAAAAGGAGAGAAGGAGAGGTGAGGGTTAGGTTTAGATAAGTGTGATCTAGTAGGTTTATTTGAACTTGGTAGGGACATGGTTTGGGATTGGATACCAAGTTTGGGCTTTGAGACCTTGAGTTGAGCTCAGGCTTCAAGCCATGCTCAAGATATGCCTAAGTATTAAGTCGATCTTATCACAAAATTTAATTTTGCTCTATTTTTAGCCAAAGACCAACCTAAATTTGTTTTGACCTAACATAAAGCCTGATTATAAGTAATCCTACTGCGATGAGCCTTGAGCTAATTTGAACCAATTTCTAGCCCAATTAGAAGCAGATTCATATGTGGTTCAAAATAAATTGCATATGGATTAGATATCAATATATCTATATTTAATTAATATTTAGTTGATAGATATTAATCAAATATTAAATTTCATATTTCTACTTACTTAAAATGGATAAAAGTATGATTCAAATATCAATATTATAAAATTCGATAGGAGTTGAAGAGCTAAATTTCATGAATCACTAAACAAAGTTATCATGGGGGGTAAATCAAATAAAGGGCATGTTGATAGCATCATTCATTTTCTAATAAGAGCTTTATAATGCTGAAAAGGATTACATACAATACCGAATATTTGAATATGGATTGGATAGGTCATAGCTGCTTTTTTATATTTATAGTTGCTTTTCTTTAATTTTGACATGGATATGGATGAGATTATCGGTCCAATGCTGAAATTTGTATTCATATTCAAATAGATTCTAGGCATAGAAATATATCCAAACAGATGTTATTCAATCCACTTTTATTAATATATTGAAGATATGATATTCCTATGGTCAATTAAGTGGGTTTGGGATCCTAGGGACCAACTGTTATTTTGTTTTTAATATATTTTTATTATAATTATTATCTAACAATAATAATTATTCTTATCTATTATTTATTATTTATCATGTAGTTATCAAAACTAACTTGATTATTGACCTAGTGAACGATCGAGCTACTAAATTCAAGAGACAAAAAGGAATGGCAAAATAAAGGGAGGGCAATAAATTTATTTAAATAAATAATTTATTATTCAAAAAATTATGAAATGTTTGAGAGATTTTTTTATTCTTATACATTATTTTTATTCTTATGATCAATAATTATTTTAATAATTTTTATTTTATTTTTAAATATCTTTAGTTAAAATAAGATTAAATAAGATACAAGCTTATATCACGACTCTACATGGATCCTTGTATGCGAGCGCACGGATGATACCATCGTGGAATTTTTAATTTCCATCATAGGATCGTTAAAGTTCTATCATCCAATCTCATTATCGTCACGATTATTAATAGCTTTTGACGTCCGATTTGGGTCGTATCTTTCATAACATCAACCATTGGATCATATCTCAAATGGATCTCAATGCAATTCAAACATTCTCTTACGTCTACTTATACAAATCTCGTAGCGGCTAAAAATGGTGAATCATTCTTTCATGTGAAAGATACGACCTGACGTTAACCGACCATCGAAGTCCACTTGGACTCGCACTTATTTCTGGTCACGAGCGGGGTGTGCTTAGAGGGCCCGTGGAATGAATGTTCCGTGACTTCTGGATCATTTTGATTCAGTCTTAGCCATCCATGGTCTTTCAAATCCCCCCCCTCCCTATCAGATACTTCCATGGATCTCAAAAGAACCTCTAGCTCCCTTTTGGGATCCATTGTTCTTTTAGTCTCTCTCATATTCGAAGTCTCTGATTTCCTATCCATGTTGAAAAATCCAATTCCACCTATGTAAAAAATCTTTCCAAGCAAAGAATTATGTTAAATATGTTGGGATATCAGCACACACTACTATAAAAAAGGGCTACGACAGTGGTTAAACCACTACTACTACGGTCGTCGTCATAGCTCTATGACAGCCATTGTTGCAGTGGTTATTAGAATCGCTGTCATAGATTACCTATTGCAGCGATTTATAAACCGCTGTAATAGATCGACTTATCATAGCGGTTATGTAATCACTGTCATAGGATATGTATAGCAGCGGTTACATAATCACTACCATAGGTAATCTATAGCAGCGATTTCTTAATCGCTACCATAGGTCTAGTGTAGTGATTGGCACCAGATCTATGGCAGCGATTGGCATGAATATGACAGCGATTATAAAATCACTACCGTAGATCTTGAATAATTAAAAAAAATAAAATTTTTATTTTTTTATATATTTTATCTGATAAATACAGATATATAACATAAGAAAATATAATAAATATAAAATTATTCTAAAATGCTAAAATTTTATTATCAAATAAAATATATTATAATATTTTTTAAAAAAATAAAATACATCAAAAGTCTCCTAAATCTACATCATCATAATCGTCGTCATCACCGGGAGCTGGAGCTGGAGCTAGAATGCGGGCCAACATATCCTCGAAGTCTATAACTCTAAAATGCATGCTGAGCATCGACATCATATCTCTCACGATGCCCTCCAGATGAGATGCATGCTCCTCAGCCCGATTTATCCGTGTCGCAGCATGATCTGTCCGTACCAATGCCTCCTCAAGCTCTTTCCGACTGACGACACCGAAAGTCTGTGAGAAGACGCACTCCTCGAACTAGTAGCTCTTCGGCATATGTTCGGGCCTGCATCGGATCCTCCCAGAGTGCTCAGGCCCCAAGACCTGAGATAGATGGTCATGGGGCCTAGAGGTATCCGGGCCCTCGCTCGCGAGTGCATCTAACTGATCATGTAATTATAAATTAAAATAAAATTTTATAAGAAATACTATAATACTAATCATATATACTAATATATTTAATACTTACAAAAATACATCCGATCGTGGCGTTCATCGGCCTGTCCATCTTGTCTGTATGGCTAGATAGAATAAATTTATCAAAAAGATGATAAAAAATATGAATTTAATTTATCTAATAAGATTTAGAATTAATTAACTCTCTATGCATACGACTGGCCATAGACTCGCGGCCTAGAGTGTGCGCATACTCCTGGGTTGCACGATCTTTCGATTCTGACGGAAGGTAGTCTAACAGGTATTTAAATAAATAATAAATATTTAAATAATATTTAAATAAAATTTTAAGCATATTGAAAAATTTAAAAGTTAGGAATTTTATCTCAAACTCCTGGCTCCTCCAATGTCTAACCATCCTCTCCCACTGACTTGGAGGACGGTCCTGTATCCAGAAAATAAGCTCCTTCGGAGTGTCTCGTCGGTGCTCGAGCCATCCTTTATGGAGCTTGATCTTGTAATCTCGGTATAACTCTCCGATCTTCTTCAGTCGGACATCTCGAGCCCTCTTATAATCAAGAAAGTCGTACCTCATCTGCACAAATTTATCAAAAATTAGTTACAAAATTATTCTAATCAAACATATATAGTATAAATATATAAAATGCATAAATATAGCTAAGATGCATGTACTTATCCATATCTCCTCCAATACCCGATCTCTGATGACAGCATCCATCAAACGTCAGTCTCTGAGCTCTATGAAAATGATGTTTGACCGTCTCACAAGCACTCCAAAAAAGGAATGCATCTTCTATGCGATCTCCTCTACCGATGTCCCCTCCACATCATACTGCACCATCACCTGATGCTGGCGATTCCACACGTGTGCCATACATATGGGACCACAAAATATCTAGTTGGATGATGTACCTACAATGTAAATACGTTATGCAAATATATAAGTGTATAAATATTATATAAAAAATAAAGTTGTGCTAATATAATAAAAACATACACTCAAATTTCTACAATGGTAGAGGCTCAGCTGCCAATGGAGTAGATGCCGTCGGTGGAGTAGATGCTGATGGTGAAGATTTCTGAGCAGTCGATGCTGAGATGGATGGAGTATACTTCGACTGCTCCTCGGATGTGAAACTATGCGTAATCCACCGAGAGGCAGGAGTGAAAGTTAGATGGCGTTTCGATGCCATCGTAATCTGCAACGTTAATGAATATTAATCAATATAATATTATGATATATCAAATTCTATTCACTCGAAAGTCGAGTCGGCTCCATGTCTGAGATAGTCGGCTCCATGCTTGAAACATCCAGCTAGGATCCTCCCTCAATCGACTCGATCACAGCCCAAGCTGGCTCAGCTATGTGCCATCCCCTTAATCACTCCCTCTCTTCCTCTCTTGATCTCTCTCATCGATGATGGTGGCGAGATCGAATCCCTTCCTTCCAACTTTTCCATTTCTCGATCTTTCTCTCTTTCTCTCTCGATCTTCCTTGCCGATGAGGCCGGACCCCATCCCTTCCTCTCTCACTCTCTTGATCTCCCTCACCGTCAAGACTGGACCCCATCCCTTTCAGTGATGTCGGTGAGGCCGGACCCCCTTCCTTCCTCTATCGCTCTCTCGATGTCCCACTCATGCTCTCTCGATCTCCCTCATCAGCGAGGTTGGACCCCCTCCCTTCTAATGATGGCGGCGAGATCGGATCCCTCTCTTCCTCTCTCAAGTATAAATCCGTCGGATATTCAGACTTGGATCCGATATCAGTAATTAAAATTGGGTCTGAATCTGAATATCCAAACGATCTGAACCCAACTCATTGACAGATCTAGTCTACAGCCACCGACATGGCATGGTCCAAAGCTACCGCCACGGCACGACCCAAAAACTATGGCATACAGATAATTATAATATTTATAATAAATATTTATAATATTTATTATAAATATTCTATAAATTATTATAAATATACATGATTAATACATAATACTATAAAATTAAAAAAAAAATATACTTACGGTTATAGAGAGCGGATCGCACCGAAAACTCCGAGGATCGCTAGCAATGATGCTAGAGGAGGACGATGATACTAGAGATAATCTATGAAATAAAAATAAGATAGTGAGATAGAGAAGAGAGAAAAGAAGAAAAAAGAGAGAGAGTAGGGGCAGCCGGGGATGCGGGGCCGAGGTGAGAGGGCACAGTGATGAGAAGGTCGAAGGAGGCTTCGCACTCGATTGGAGGAGGGTTAGAATGGTGGTGGTGGGGGATGGAGTTTCGCGAGAGTCGAAGGAGAGTCAGATGGGGGTTCGTCGGAGGGGAGTTCACTAGGGATCGAGGGAGGGTCGGATGGAGGGGCGGAGGGGTGGGGTTCATGGGGGCCGAGTGAGGGTAGATGGGGTTCATCGGAGGGAGGTTTTGCAGAGGACCGAGGGAGGATCGGATCGAGGTTCGTCGGAGGGGGGTTTCACTGGAGGCCGAGGGAGGGTCAGATCGAGGGGTGGGGGGGTTGGGTGGGGGTAGTGGGTGGCGAAGAGGAGCAGTCGGGGATGGGGGGCCGAAGAGAGAGGGGGAGAAGGGACGGTGCCGATCGAGGGGGAAGGAGGGGCGACACCAGTCGGGGGAGGAGGGTCGACGTCGGTCGAGGGGATGGAGGGGCAACGTCGGTCGAAGGGGAGGAGGGGCGACATCGATCGAGGGGGAGGAGCCTCACCAGTGATGAAGAAGAGGGAAAAAGAGAGAGCAAGAGAGATTGAGCGCGCACGAAAGGAAAGAAAAAATTTGAGAATTTTTAACATAATCTACGACAATAATTATCAAACCACTGTCATAGATCTACGATAGTGGTTATTCAAAATTGCTGCCATAGATCTACGGTAGCGGTTATCCAAAATCGCTGCCATAGATCTACGTCAGTAATTTTATAACGACTACTGCAGATCTATATCAGCAATTTTTGATAACCACTGCCATAGATTGGAAATAATTTTTTTCTTATTTTTTCTTTAAATATTATATAATTTTAAAATTTAATATCCATCTTCATCATTCATTATCTAAATAATTATCATTAGAGTATCATCGCAAAAAGTTGCCTCGATCCGATGGCCCTAACTTCATCGATCAAAAAAATTTAATTTCGACGATCACAAATGATGATGCGATGATCTACTAGATGGAGATCTTCGATGGATTTAAAAATCTGCAACGATAATCTCGATGATGTTTGTAGTATACTATTAAAGTTTTACTTCAATCGAATATCGTTATCATAGTCAATTTAGTATGGAATGATTTTGATCGTTAAATTAGAAACAAGCGATCAAAGAGTTAAATGGCATTCAATTATGAGATAATTTTTTAGTTAAATAATCTTTATTATAATTTTAAATATTTTATATGGTGATGATAGTAAAATTTAAATCATTTTCGTATAAACTATTTATGTTAAGCAGATATTATAAAAGTACGAGCATAACAATCAGTGAAGTTTCAGAATAGTTATCAGGAGACGTATAGTTTTAAATTGTTCTTCATCTCACGAGTTGAATTTTATAATCAACATCATAAAAAATGATTAAAGTAGTAGCCAAGATCATTTATAAAAAATTATCTTATAATCGAACACCATTTGATCCTTTAATCAATCATTTATCATTTAATGGTCGAAACTAATCTATACTAAATTGATCAAGATAACGATATTCGATTGAAGTAAAATTTTGATAGTACGCTACAAACATCATCGAAATCATCATTGTAAATTTTTGGATCCATCGAAGATCTTCATTTATCAGATCATCACATTATCGTTCGTGATCATCGAAATCAAATTTTTTTGATCGACGAAGCTAGGGCCATCAGATCGAGGTGATCTTTTGCGATGATACTCTAATGATAATTATTTAGATAATGAATAGTAAAGATGGATATTAAATTTTAAAATTATATAATATTTAAAAAAAATATGGCAGCGGTTATAATTAATTGTTGCCATAAATCAGATTATAGCAGCGGTTCCTACTAACTACTACTATAGGTCCGATTTATGATAGCGGTTACAATCAACCACTACTATAGATCGATCTATGATGATGATTTTTTATAACTGCTGCTATAGGTCTGACCTACGGCAGCGATTTTTATTAACCACTGCTTATATCGGACCTATTGTAGAGATTACAAAAATCGTTGCTATATCTCTGACCTATAGCAGCGGTTAACGAAAATCGCTACCGTAGGTGCTATGGCAGCGGTTTCAAAAATCGTTGCCATAATAAGCATTATCATAGGTCATTTTTATAGTAGTGATACTCTGATACCACTTATTAAGAATCTAGTACTGAGATATTATGGCAAGAAAAATAAAATAAGAACACAACCAAGTACGTGGATCACCTCAAAGGCTCGTCTCCATGGGACATACAAAATTTTATTATAAAAAAAAAGAGATACAAGAGAAGATTATCCACTCTCAACTCATGTATACAATCCTCTCAATAAACAATTATTCTTAACAAACTCTCTCTTGGAGACCTCCTGAAATGACTGCAATTCGCTGCCTAACTGTCTGCTTGAAGCTCCTACTCCTGCTGTCCGCTGACACTCTCTGATCTTCTCTAAATCACGTCTCAAATTCTCTTACACCACTGTCAAGCCATGCTGCATTCACGGACTACTCCAAACCTTTTAAGAGCCTCTGTCCACGTCCTGATAGGATTTCCAACTCGTTTCAAAGTCAAACAACATTTCCTAGCTATTAGATTTCGACTGCAGCCCTCCATGATCGCTAGATGGTGCAAATGCGTCAAAAACTCCTATAGGCCACGAAAAAGAATCTGATCCATACTTTTTGGTGTGTGGACTATGAAAAAATCTCGAACATAGCCCTATCGTGGGGCCGCCTGGGCCCAGGCCACACCCGTGCGCGCTCGCTTGGGCCTGGGCCGTGCCCATGCACCCACCCATGCATGGGGTTAGGTTGCACACCAACGCGCTGGGTCGGGCAGGGTCGGGCCCACGCCCATGCAGCTAGCCTGGTCGCCTGCTGGCCGTGGGCCCCACTCCAGCTTTTGTCTGTTAGTTCGTGTGCTTTCTCGCCTGTATCTTCGCCGTCTGATCTTCAATTAGGATGTTTTTGGATTCGTTGGACTTCGTTCGTCATCCTGAACCTCACTATGGGCTTAATATGGGAGAATTTGAGATATTTTTTGTAATAAAATATCATAAGCAGAAGCAATTATCAATTTGGACCTCCACTGGTATGCAATTACAAATGATACACAAAAATCAAGCCCCATTAAATATATTATATATAGGAGACTGTTGAAGAACAATGTCATGCTTTGTTTGTGCATATCGGATTACCTCGGGCATGCTTTAATATATAAATAGGCAAAACTAACCATAGAGATGGCAATACATTGAATATGGATCGGATCGATCAATATCTATGCTTGCTCTATAATTAAAAGTCTCGTATTCGTATCCATCTTGTGCTCATCTTGAGTTATATAGAGTAGATAGCGTGGATCAAATTAGATGGATAAGATGGGTTGGATTGAGTAAGATCAGATAAGAAACTTATCATTTAAATATTCTCAGATAATTATAACTTTGAAAGAAAATTTTAGATTAAAATTATATCGGATCAAATTTTGAGTAGGATATATCATTATATTGAATAAACTTAGCACCATTCAGATCGAAATAGGTCAGATGTCTGATGGCTTGGCTATAATTGCCATCTCTATATCCAAGCATGGTATTACCACACATACGCTAATTTACATGCTAATATGGTTGCATAAAAAAAGTACAAATATTTCAAGCAAGTAAAATTAATTTATATTTTTAAAATAGCTTTCAATCATTTCACGTCTCGTTAAAAAAACTTGTACGACCTTTTGCTAGTTAAAAGCTGATCGGGCCTCACAATCTCCCACTCATATGTGTCGGCCCTACTTCCATTTAATCCCTACTCACCTAGGTGGCATTTGATGATCCAAATGGGATCATCATAATAATCTAAAATCATCAATGACCCAAATCTCAAGATAATCTAATTTTTAGTGATATACGATTATTATGTTTGGTAGACCATGATTCAGTAATTAAATAGATATCCATGAATAAGTTATTTGGTATTCCATAGTACCAAAACTATATTTGATATATTTCATAAAAGTATATCTATTAATTATATAAAATATGTTATAAATAAATATTAATATATTTTATAAAATATATTTATTAGTTCTATAAATTATTAATCCTATAAGATATATTAATTAATATTATAATAATTAATATTTTTATTTATACTCATAATATATTATTTTTTAATACTAATATTATTTAGATTGTGAAAATAAACTAAATATAAATAATATATTAAATAATTTCATTATATAAATATAAATATTATATTATATTATATATAATATCAAGATAATATATTAATGATATATGAATATATCAATTTTTTTGTTAGATTAAAAAATATTTTTATCCTCAAATTTTAATCTTAGTGATCTTGAATTCTTGGTATAAAAAAAAGTATTTCATCACTGGATTGGATAATGATTCAAGAAATAAAGATGATTTGGAATCAATGTTACATAAAATCACTAAGGTATAATCAAAATCGATGATGTTATCATCTCCATCTATATTATTTCCAATCTTAAGATAATTACTTCACATCAAATGACGCTAAGGGTAGAACCTTTGCCGTGTGTTTCTCTCTCCTTCAACTAGCAATTGATTCCTTGGATCTCCTAGTTTCCCTCTATTCAAATCCATGCGACTCTATTTCTTATTCTCATGTGATCTCCATGTCACCCTACCCCATGTGACCTACCTTCGTTTCAAACCATATCAAGCCCGATAATCAAATGAGTAATTCTAGCTATACTGCTTGCGATATAAAAAAATTGACGTGGATTGTACTGAATAATCCCATTGAAATACGTAGCTATTTAATATTCTACAATATTCAAAATTTTAAATGATGAAAATATTTTTTTTCAAAAATTATGATACATATTCACAAAAATTATGATACTCTTTTACAAAATTATGATATCCCCGTAGAAAATATAGTTTTATGAAGATGTGTCATAATTTTATGAAAAAATATCATAATCTTTTTAAATAAATATTATAATTTTTATAAAGAAATGTCATAATATTCTTTACATACATATTCAATATTTTTTTCATCATATTATGACATTCATTCATAAAAATTATAATACTCCTTTATAAAATTATAACACTCCTACAGAAAATATAGCTTTGTGAAGAGGTGTCATAATTTTGTGAAGAGAGATGTCATAATTTTTGTGAATGAATGTCATGAAGTAATATTATAATATTCTTTTCACACATATTCAATATTTTTTTTCATCGTATTATGATATCTTTTTAGAAAAATTATGATATTCATTCATAAAAATTATGATATGCTAAATAAAATACTATTTTTTCTACAAAGATATCATAATTTTACGATGAAATATAATAATTTTTGTAAATAAATAATATAATTTTTGAAAAAAAAAATATTAAATACACATTGAGAAATATGAGATCATCCCATATACTCCACATCATTTTTTCTATACCGCATCCAGTATAAAGCATTTCTCATAATCAAATACCCATCCCGTTTCCCCTTTCCTCCTTTCCCCGTCGCCAGCAAAACAGAAAACCTCATTCACCTTCTTCTGTATAAATTGATCCACTCCTGAAGGCCAAGAGTACGCAACGAAGACCTACAGCCCTCCCTCTCTCCCTTATAGTCACATATCCATCTCTTTCTCATTCTCATACGGAGAGGGAGGGAAAGAGAGAGAGAGCTAAAGAGAAAGGCAAGAGAAGAGGAGATCATGATGGTGGAGGAAGGGCCGGGAGCGCCGCCGCACGGTGTGCTATTAGCAGTGGTGGTAGGAGTGGTGGTGGCAGTGCCATTCCTCCTGGGCGACGGTGGCGAAGCACTGTTAGAAGCTATCTCCGAACTCGTGACTCCCGCCGGGCTTCTACTCCTTCCAGTTACTCTCATACTTGTAATCCGGTTCTTGTCGTCGGATCGCGGCACCGCCTTCTCCAACATCTTCTCCTTCGGCTCCCCGGACTCCATCCACCGCGTCGGCGGGTCTCCTATCGGCGTCGCGCTCGTGTTGCTCCTCCTCCTCTTCCTCCTCTACAACCGCATCTCCCTTTTCGGCGGCGACGATGACTCGGGCGAGTAGCCGAAGTCGTAAAATTACCATGTTGCCCGTGGTATGTCAGCTTAATTTAGGGGCATTTTCGTCATTTCAAATATGCAGCTTCGCTTCGGTTCCCTTAGTAATGACGCCGATTATTGTCATAAAATTGTTCCGTTTCCCCTTGAGCTTTTTACAGCGTTTCCTATCTCGTTTCTTTGGCATCTTTTTTTCCTTTTTGTCGTTTTATGTGGGGAGGGACGCGCTTTGGCACTAAAAGTAGGGCCTCAATTAAAGGGAGAGAGAGAGAAAGCCAGAGAGCTGTCGAAAGGAGTGGAGCTCTTTTACCTTTTGACTCCGGTGTCGGTCTGAGATCTGATGATCTGATCGGACGGTCAGTGGGGTTCGTACAGCAGATGGCGCGTCAGGGATGGGCCCCACCAACTGTATGGTTTGGAGCCATTCAGCGCGGCAGGCGCGTCTGGAGACAGCTAGCGGGTACGAGCGTGTCTCCCAAGGGTCGGTGGCATTTAATTTTAACCTTTTTCCTGAATACAAGCCAAGACGTGGAAAGTGGGAAGAGTTGTATTTAATTTATTTTAGCGGGAAGATTTACTGGCCGAAGATGATGTTGTGGCAACACGTACCTACAAACACATGCATACGTGCACGTGTCCACATGCCACCCACTCACTTCAACCGGCAATCCGCGGCTAAATGTCCCAGTTTTTATGGCTGTAGCGACCAGTAAACGTCCCCCGCCCTTTCTCTGAATATAATGATCAGTATAATGATTATAATGTTAGCAAACACATCATTTGATCATTGTACTCTTCTCATACGGGTCATCAATGTTACTCTAGCATGCTGGAATCCTCCAGATTTTGTTACCTACTTAAAGCGTTCAGTGGTAATGACGGCTGACCGTAGCTAGCAAATTTAACCAACTTTGCAATGTGGTTCAGCTTTATACTGTCGGGAACACAATGTTGAGCTCTTGATGTGTTCAAGCTAGCTCAACCCAAGTGAGCCTCTAAAGATGATGAACATTTTAGTTAGCAGGTTACCGCTTGTTTTGATTTTTATTTTCATCCAAAGTTGATCAACAAGATCTTGCTCAGAGCTAATTAACCATCAATGCTCATCAAATGAGCAAGAAAGAAACACACAGGAGCAAGTGAGTTAGATCATTTAAGTATGAGTATACTCTGTTATACACTCATGAATTTTTGTTTATTTAACATTTTATGTTCTCTTGATCAGACGGATTCTATGGTTTGCATATAACTAGTAATGTGTGATGCAACAGAAACAAACAGAAAATGGAGCATGCATATAACTAGTAATGTGCTAAGAGTATCAGGAGGGACGTCCACCTCTCAATGATCTATATATATATATATACAGCAAAACCCTTTTTAGTGGCTACCTTGATCCGGCAAGCAAAGGTCAAAAGTTAGAGCTTCAGATGTGATCACATCCAGTTTGAAATCGTATAGGATTTTGAACAAGGACCAGCACCATAACCTTACCTTCCTACGGTCAAAGCAAATCCTCAGAAAACTCTAATTTTAAAGCAAAATAAAAGGACATTGTGAATTTTCAGTTCAAGAAGGAAGACACAAGTGCATCTACAACTTTTTTCTGTAAAAAGGTGGGCTTGCTTGCATCTCAGGAAAAAATATCAAAAAAATATGGAAATTAAATAAGAAAAAAAATCACTCTATGTTGTTGGATTGTGTTTGGGAAAGAAAACAACTGTACAGAGGAATAACATTAGGGTCCTGCTTGTGTCTGAGACAATCAGTTCAAGGCAGCACTGAAGCAACTGTTAGATTGTCTCCTACTACTTAACGGACAAAAAAATCAACATTATTAGTTCATTTAAATAGAATAATCTACTACAATACTACCTCTTTAGCAAATATTTGAAGTCGCTTTCATGGTTCCTCCGAGACTCAACTGCACAGAACTTAAGCAGATTTGTCCTCAACTACAAAGTCATAAGATACATTAAAATCATCATATTAAAACCAAGTGCTCACAGCTGCCCCGCTCCAAGTTAAGCTTCCAAATGGAAGGCTACTTATGGATATAGCTTTCAAATGATGGTAGCTAGGTAACATGGGAATGAATATTGACACAAGTAGTGCTCGCATTACACATCGTAAACCATACTCAAACAAAGAAGCAACTGGCCTTTCATCATCCATTGCCGCAAGACATTCAAATCATGACATTTGCAAGCCTAGTCACTAGCAATACAGAATGACATCACAAAACCTTGCTTTATCTTCAATCACTAAATATTGACAAAAAGAATCCAATGGATGAACCATTACACAAGTCTGTAAAATAAGTAACCCTACGAGGTCATGATGAATTATTTTTTTAATAGGATCAAGTGCATGATTATTAGAACACCGAAATAATTAATCAAAGATTAAAAAAATATTTATTTGCGCAATTATGGAATACACAAATATGTATTTAATGCTCGGTCTTCCTCTCCAGAAATCTTCCTCTAATGATGGCTATCAATGGGGCAAGCATCTATAAAATTAGGTTTTGGAGAAAAGAACTAGTCTATTTATAATAGTTTACTAGTTCCTCCCATTATGGGCCTAGTAAAATCCAGTAGCCCACACTTATCGTCCAACCAGGTTTTAAATAAGAGGTGCATTGGATTTTTAATTTTATAATCACAAACAGCCCATAATTTGATCTCACTGGACTATGTCACAACCTAATTTTATTAAATAAAAAATATTAATAAAAGCTCAAATTTTAATAAATTTTTTCTAACGTTCTTCCACTTGGGCGATATTAATTATAGTTTTTTTTTTAAAAAAATAGTAATAAAACTAAATTTTGGGTAGATAAAAAAAAGATTTTGATCTGGCCATATTTTAAAAATAAAAGATCCTAAGATAACGTCTTAACAACAATCCAACCAACATGATCATTAATAATGAATCATGATAATCATTATGTCATTCTATTAACATAAGACCAATCCATAATTACAATTACTAACAATCATATTGAAATAGATCATTAGTCTGGTAGTGTGGTAGGAATAGCACCTAACAAGTGATCTCAAAATATGTGCTATATCCATATTGGTCCTCATCATGATTTCTCTTAAACCTTATGTTTTAATAAAAGCTAGAAAAACCCCACAACTTCAAAAGAAGTCTGTATGTCTGCAAACAAAATATTGAAATCTCATAATAATAAAATGAGACATACCTATACAACTATCATTCTCAAGACAAACATTTATTCTTAAGACACTATATTATATTTTATTTCATATATACATACAAATCATACAAGAATAAAATCCATCAATTAATAAAGCAATCAATCATAAGTAAAATTTATTTATCAAGACAACATATAAACTCAAAAAAAAATATTAAACTTTCATTAACCCAACAAATCAAAAATCTCTAAAATACCCATATTCTCGACATGTTTCATGAAAACTATGGATCTTAACCCTTTAGTTAGAAGATCAGCAAGCATTGATTCTGTACCAATGCACTCTAATAGAATATCTTCCTTCTTTACCAGATCCCTGATCGTGAGATATTTGATCTCCATGTGCTTAGATCTACTACTGATCTTATTGTTCTTCGAATAAAAAATAGCAGCACTATTATCGTAGTAGATCACCAGTGGCTTTGAGATGGAGTCGACTATAAGAAGCCCAAAAATGAAATTCTTCAACCATATAGCTTGACATGCTATTCCATAATAAGTCACGAACTCAGCATATATAGTTGAAGATGCAATCAATATCTGCTTGATACTTTTCTAAGATATAGCTCCTCCAGCAAACATAAATATGTAGCCTGAAATAGATTTTAGATCATCTAAGCAACCATCAAAATCTGCATCAAAGTGTCCAACAACTTCAAGATTATCCATCTTTCTATATACAAGCATAAAGTTTTTTGTCTTCTGTAGATACCTCATAATCTTTTTAGCTATAATTCAGTGATTATGTCCTGAGTTTGAGAGATATCGATCAAGAATATTCTCAACAAAAGCAATGTCCGGTCTGGTACATACTTGCGCATACATCATACTTTCAATTGCACTGACATAAGGAACATTCTTCATAGATTTTCTTTCAATATCATTCTTAGAACAGTGCTTATTACTGACCTTAGATCTTTTCATAATTGATGCATCCTCAGGCTTGCAGTTTTGCATGTTGAATCACTGAAGCACACGCTCAATATAAGCCTTCTGAGACAATTCAAGCAGGTCACGAGATCATCATGATGAATCTCGATACCGAGAACAAAGGATGCATTTTCAAGATCTTTCATATCAAAAATCTTAAACAAAAAATTTTTGGTCTCATGAAGCAGGCTTAATTATATCATTACTAGCGAGCAGTATGTCATCAACATAGAGTATAAGAAAGATAACTCTGCTCCTACTGACCTTCATATATACACACTAGTTAAACATATTCTCAGTAAAGCCAAATAATATCACAATCTTATCAAATTTAAGATATCATTATCGAAAAGCTTGCTTGAGCTCGTAAATAGACTTCTTTAGTTTGCATACCATGTGCTCCTTTCCTTCTTCTTTGAACCCATCAGGTTGCACTATATAGACTTTTTCATAAAGATATCCATTCAAAAAGGTTGTCTTCATATCTATTTGGTGAAGCTTCAGACCAAAATGAGTTACCAATGCTATCACTATTCTGAAAGAGTCTTTAGTAGAAACTGGTGAGGTCTCATCGTAATTAATGCCCTCTCTCTATGTAAAGCCTTTTACAACCAGTCTAACTTTGAACCTATTAATCCTACTTTTAGAGTCTTTTTTAGTCTTGAATATCTATTTGCACCTTACGGGTTTGTAACTTTCCGACAATTCCATTAGTTTTCCAACAAAATTATCTGCCATGGATTTCATTTTCTTTTTCGTTGCATCTAACCACATATCAGATTATTGAGGACTCGAGATAGCTTCATCATAATTTATGGGATCTACAATCTGGCCAATATCATAATTTGCCTTCTAAAGATAGACATAGTAATCATTGAGGATTGTCGATCTTCTCTTCCTTGTGGATCTCCTCATAGGAACCTCTATAATAGGCTCATCTATAATAGGAGCATTTTTCATTGCAGCTTCAAAATTAGAAAAAAATCTTATTAACAGTAGGCAAATCTTGAGTCTCTGCACTATTTTGAGACCTGTCCTTTCTGTAAGTTCCATCATAATATTATCAAGTTTTGTAAGTAAGAAAATTAAAATAGAAGTGCTTAGTTCATCCTCAATTATAGATGAAAAATAGCTTTCATCAGCTACATCGAGCTCTAAAAACTTGGCTATTATAGATTCAACTACTCTGATGCCTCGAGTGGGCAATAAAACTTATATCCCTTGGAGTGCTCTAGGTATCCAATAAAATAACAGTGGATGGTTCTGGGATCTAATTTTCTCTTAGAAGGATTATAAATTTTAATTTTAGCAGAACACCCCCAAACTCAAAAATGGTTCAGACTAGGTTTTCTTCCTATCCATAATTCAAAAGGAGTCTTCGACACATATTTGGTTAGAACTCTATCCAAAATATATAGAACAATCTTAATTGCTTCTCTCTATAAATACTTTGATAGATTAGACCTACTCATCATGCATCTCATCATATCCTTAAGAGTGCAATTGCATCTCTGAGCCACGCCATTCTGTTCAGAAGTCTCAGGCATTGTATATTAGCCAACAATCCCACAATCCTGTAAGAATTTGGTGAACAGATCCATCTATTATCCAACTTCATCATGTTTTTCATAATACTCACTACCACGATCAGATCTAACTATCTTTATGATTTTTTTCATTTGCTTCTCAATTTTAGTTTTAAAAATTTTAAACTTTTTAAGAGCACTAAATTTCTCTTTTATCAGAAAGACATAGCCATATCGAGAGAAATCATCAATAAATATGATAAAATATTTATTACCACATAAGGTGGTGGAGTATGGTCCACTAATGTCTGTGTGTATGATTTCTAGAAGACCTTGATTGTAGGTTGCAACTTTCTTCTTAGCCTTAACCAACTTTTTTCTAATACAATCAATACATGTTCCCAAGTCCTGAAAATCAAGGAGAGAGAATTTCTTCTTTTATCAACCTATCAATTCTTTATCTGGAAATGTGACCTAACCATTTATGTCAAAATAGGAAAGACTTTTCTTTGATTTTGGATCTCTTTGATCCAATATGTTCAACATTAAAAGATGAATCAAAACTATTAGGAGTCAAGCACATCCTATACAATCCATGAGATAAAACACAACTACCAATAACTTGGAAATTAAAACTTAAATCAATTCTACCATTACTAATAATAAAACTATATCCGATCTTATCAAGCAAATAAACTGAAACCAAATTTCTCCTAAATAAAGATACATATAAAGTGTTATTCAAAACTAATTCAAATCTCAAATCTAACTTCAACTTCACAGTTCCTATGTAGCTGACTTCGACTTCTGCACCATTCCCCATCTTTAGTTTGGACTCCTTTTCACTTGGCTTCCTTCTCCTTATGAACCCCTGCAAGGTAGACGCCACATGAACAGTGGCACCACCATCAAACCACCAAGAATCACTACTACAAAAAAGGGCTACGGCAGCGACTTATAATCGCTGCCATAGCCCAAAAAATCGCTGTCATAGGCTATGATAGTGATTTTCTAACTGCTGTCACTACGACCGTCGTCATAACTCTATGGAAATGGTTATTGCAGTGATTGTTAGAATCGCTGCAATTACTGCAATAAATCAACCTATCGCAGCGGTTATGTAATCACTACCATAGGATATCTATAGCAGCGGTTACATAATCGCTGCCATAAATTGCTTATTGCAGTGGTTTATAAGCCATTGCAATAGATCAACCTATCGCAGCGATTATATAACCACTGCCATAGGATATTTATAGCAGCGGTTACATAATCGCTGCTATAGGTAATCTATAGTAGTGATTTTTTAACCGCTACTATAGATCTAGTGTAGCAGTTGACACCGAACCTATGGCAGCAGTTGGTACGAATATGACAGCAGTTATAAAATTATTATCGTAAATCTTAAATAATTAAAAAAATAAAATTTTTATTTTTTTATATATATTATCTGATAAATATAGATATATAATACAAAAAAATATAATAAACATAAAAATTATTCTAAAATGCTAAAATTTTATTATCGAATAAAATTATTATAATATTTTTTTTAAAAAATAAAATACATCAAAAGTCTCCTAAATCTATATCATCGTCGTCATCGTCGTCACCGAGAGTTGGAGCCAGAGCTGGAGCTAGAGCCGGAGCTGGAGCCGAAGTCGAAGCTGAAGCTGGAATGCGGGCCAACATATCCTCGAAGCTCGTGACTCCAAAATGCATGCTGAGCGTCGACATCATGTCTCTCATAATATCCTTCAGATGAGATGCGCGCTTCTCAACCTGATCTACCCATATCGCAGCATGATCTATCCATGCCAATGCCTCCTCAAGCTTCTTCCAACTAACGACACCAGAAGTCTGTGAGGAGATGCTCACCTCGGATCAGTAGTTTGTCGGCGTGTGTTTGGACCTACATCAGATCCTCCCAGAGTGCTCAGGCCCTAAGACCTAAGACAGATGGTCATGGAGCCCAGAGGTATCTGGGTCCTCGCTCGTAAGCGCATCTAACTGATCTTGTAATTATAAATTAAAATAAAATTTTATAAAAAATACTATAATACTAATCATATATACTAATATATTTAATACTTACAAAAATACACTCGATCGTGGCGTTCATCGGTCTATCTATCTTGTTCGTACGGTTGGATCGAAAGATCTCGCTATGACTGGACATCACTCCATCTCTCATCAGCTATAACAAAGAATAAATTTATCAGAAAGATAATAAAAAATATGAATTTAATTTATTTAGTAAGATTTAGAATTAATTACCTCTCTATGTACTCGACTGACCATAGACTCGCGGCCTAGAGTGTGCATATACTCCTGGACTACACGGTTCTCCTAATTCTGATGGAAGATAGCCTAATAAATATTTAAATAAATAATAAATATTTAAAAAATATTTAAATAAAATTTTAAGCATATTGAAAAATTCAAAAGTTAGAAATTTTATCTTGAACTTCTGGCTCCTCCAATGTCTAACCATCCTCTCCTATTGACTCAGAGGATAGTCTTGTATCTAAGAAACAAGCTCCTCCAGAGTATCTCATCGGTGCTCGAGCCATCCTTTGTGGAGCTTGATCTTATAATCTCGATACAACTCCCCGATCTTCTTCAGTCGGATATCTCGAGCCCTCTCGTGATCGAAGAAGTCATACCTTCTCTGCACAAATTTATCAAAAATCAGTTACAAAATTATTCTAATTAAATATATATAGTGTAAATATATAAAATGCATAAATATAACTAAGATGCATGTACTTACTCATATCTTCTTCCATATTCGATCCTTGACAGCAGCATCCATCAAACCCCAATCTCTGGGCTTTACGAAAATGATGTCTGACCGTCTCATAAGTACTCCAAAAAAGAAATGCATCTTCTGCACGATCTTCTCTACCGACGTCCCCTCCGTATCATACTGCACCATCACTTGATGCTGGCGGTTCCACATGTGTGCCATACGTGTGGGATCGCAAAATATCCGACTGGATGATACACCTACAATGCAAATACGTTATGCAAATATATAAGTATATAAATACTATATAAAAAATAAAATTATACTAATATAATAAAAACGTACACTTAGATGCCTGCAACGGTAGAAGCTCAGCTGTCGATGGACTAGATACCATCGATGGAGTAGATGTCGATGGTGAAGGTCCCTGAGAAGCCGATGCCGAGGTGGATGGAGTATGCTCCGACTGCTCCTCGGATGTAGAACTGCGCGTAACCCATCGAGAGACAGAGGTGAAAGCTAGATGGTGTTTCGATGCCATTGTGATCTACAATATTAATGAACATTAATCAATATAACATCATGACATATCAAATTCTATTCGCTCGAAAGTCGAGCTGGCTCCGTACTTGAGACATTCAACTAGGGTCCTCCCCCAATCGGCTCGATTATGTTTCGAGCTGGCTTGACTGCGTATCCAAGTCGGCTCGGCTTTAAGTCATCCCTTCGATCACTCCCTTTCTCCCTCTCTTGATCTATCTCATCAGTGATGACGACGAGGCCGAACCCCTCCCTTCCAACTTTTTCATCTTTCGATCTTCCTCGTCGGTGAGGCCAGACCCCATCCCTCCCTCTCTCACTCTCTCAATCTCCCTCACCGATAAGGCTGGACCCCATCTCTTCCAGTGATGCCGACGAGGCCGAACCCCCTTCCTTCCTCTCTCGCTCTCTCAATCTTCCACTCTTCCTCTCTCGATCTTCCTCGTCGGTGAGGTCGGACCCCCTTCCTTTCAATGATGGCAGCGAAGCCAGACCCCCTCCCTCCTAATAATGACAGCGAGGTCGGATTCCTCCCTTCCTCTCTTAAGTACAGATGCATCGGATATTCGGATTCGGATCTGGTACCAATAATTAAAATTAGATCCAGATCTGAATATCCAGGTTCCAATCCGAACCCAATCCGTTGATAGATCTAGTCCACAGCCGTCGATATATCATGGCCCAAGGCTACGACCACGGCACGACCCAAAAACTACGACATGCAGATAATTATAATATTTATAATAAATATTTATAATATTTATTATAAATATTTTATAAATTATTATGGATATACATTATTAATAAATAATACTATAAAATTAAAAAAAAAATCTACCTATGGCTATAGAGAGCAAGTTGCATCGAAAGCTCCGAGGATCACCGACGATGATGCTAAAGGAGGACGATGGCACTAGAGGTAACCTATGAAATAAAAATAAGATAGTAAGATAGAGAAGAGAGAAAAAGAGAGAGAGAGAGCAGGGGTGGCCGGGGATGAGAGCCAGGAGGAGGGGGCATAGCGATGAGGAGGCTTCGCACTCGACCCGGAGAGGGTCAAAATGGTGGTGGTGGTGAGATTTCGTGGGGGCTGAAGGAGGGTCGGATGGGGGTTCACTGGAGGGAGGTTCATTGGGGATCGAAGGAGGATCGGAATGGAGGGATGGGGGCCGAGCGAGGGTGTAGGATGGTTCGCTGGAGGGGTGGTTTCGCGGGGGCCGAGGAGGATTGGATGGAGGGGTGGGGGCTGGGTGGGGTGATGGAGGGGCGGTCGAGGATGGGGGGTAGAGAAGGAGGGTTAGATGGAGGGGTGGGGGGCCGACTGGGGGGTGGCGGGGTGGGGTGGCCGGGGATGGGGGCCAAAGAGGGAAGGGGAAGGAGGGCGGTGTCGGTCGAAAAAAAAGGAGGGACGACACCGATCGTGGGGGAGGAGGATCGATGCCGACTTGGAGGGAGGAGGGTCGATGCCGGTCGGAGGGGAGGAGGGGCGACGCCAATCGGAGGGGAGGAGGGGCAACACTGATTGTAGGTGAGGAGCCTCATCGATGATGAAGAAGAGGAGGAGAGAGAGAGAGATCGAGCGCACACGAAAGAGAAGAAAAAATTTGAAGATTTTTAATCTAACCTATGATAATGGTTATCGAACCGCTGCCATATATTTATGGCAGCAGTTCTATAACTACTGCCGTAGATCTATAGCAGCAATTATCGATTTATAGCAGCGATTATCAATCTATAGCAGCGGTTCTATAATTGCTGTCGTAGATCTATAGCAGCAGTTTTTGATAACCACTGCTATAGATGAAAAATAATTTTTTCTCATTTTTTCTCTAAATATTATGTAATTTTAAAATTTAATGTCCATCTTTATCATTCATTATGTAAATAATTATCATTAGAGTATCATCGCAAAAGATTGCCTCGATTCGATGGCCCTAGCTTCATCGATCATAAAAATTTAATTTCGACGATTACGAATAATGATGCGATGATCTGATAGATAGAGATCTCTGATGAATTCAAAAATCTACAATGATGATCTCGATGATATTTGTAGTATACTATCAAAATTTTACTTCAATCGAATATCGTTATCATGATCAATTTAGTACGGAATGATTTTGGTTATTAAATTAGAAATAAGTGATCAAAGGGTTAAACGACGTTCAATTATGAGATAATTTTTTAGTTAAATAATTTTTATTATAATTTTAAAAATTTTATATGACGATGATAGTAAAATTTAAATCATTTTCGTATAAACTATTCATGTTAAGCAAATATTGTAAAAGCACGAGCATAACAACTAGTGAAGTTTCAGAATGATTATCAGGAGACGTATAGTTTTAGATCGTTCTTCATCTCACAAGTTGAATTTTATAATCACCATCATAAAAAATGATTAAAGTAGTAGCCAAGATCATTTATAAAAAAAATTATCTCATAATCGAACATCGTTTGATCCTTTGATCACTTGTTTATCATTTAACGATCGAAACTAATTTATACTAAATTGACCAAGATAACGATATCCGATTGAAGTGAAACTTTGCTAGTATACTACAAACATCATTAAAATCATTGTTGTAGGTTTTTGGATCCATTGGAGGTCTTCATCTATCAGATCATCGCATCATCATTCATGATCGTCAAAATCAAATTTTTTGGATCGACGAAGCTAGGGCCATCAGATCGAGACGATCTTTTACAATGATATTTTAATAATAATTATTTAGATAATGAACGATGAAGATGGATATTAAATTTTAAAATTATATAATATTTAAAATATATATATATAGCAGCGGTTACAATTAATCATTGCTATAAATCAGATTATAGCAGCGGTTACTACTAACCACTGTTATAGATCCGACTTATAGCAGCGGTTACAATTAACGGTTGCTATAAATTGACCTATGACAGTGATTTTTTATAACCGCTGCTATAGATCCGACTTATGGCAGTGATTTTCTGTAACCGCTGCTATATGTCGGACCTATAGCAGTAGTTATAAAAACTGCTATCGTAGATCCGACCTATGGTAGTGGTTAACGAAAATCATTGTCGTAGGACCTATGGCAGCGATTTCAAAAATTGCTGCCATAGTAAGTGTTGCCATAGGCCATTTTTATAATAGTAAATTTAGAAAAATATTGATCAAATTTAATTCAAAATAGACAAAGGCTAGTGAGTTACTTTGCTACTTATTTTTCTTCTCTAGCCAAGCTCTGAACTTAATGCACTCAGCCTTCTTGTGACCTCTTTTCTTGCAAAAATAGCATTTGTTCTTCATATCACTCTTTTGTCCTTCTCCCCTCTATGTCTCACCATTACCTTGCTTCTTGAAATCTTGATTTTTCTTAGGAGCAAACGACTTAAATTTCTTATTATTCTATTTTTCTTTAAAGCTAGATTTGGATTGAGCAACAAGGTGAGCACACTCAGTCTTCTCTTTCTTTAGCTTTTCTTCTTCAGCTACGTACTTGGTGATTAAGTTATTGATGCTCTAAGACTTATTCTGAGTATTGTAGGCTGTTTTGATTTGACTGAAATCTGGCAATGAGTTGAGGGCATGATGGACAATAAAATTATCATTGATGGAGATTTAAAAATTTTTGAGCTTAGATTGAATGTGGACCATCCTTAAAATATATTTCCTGATTTCTTTTGAGCTGTCATACTTTGTACCTATTAATTCACTCATCAGATGTCCAGCCTCAGTATTATCTGATATTTAGTATCTCTCTCTAATAGTAGTGAAAAACTTCTTAGCACTGGTGGTCTTAGGCAAACCATCCATCAGATATTCTGTAATCGATCTCTTCATAATAAGCAGGCTCAATCGGTTGGACTTCTCCTACTTGGTATAGAGCTCTTTCTCTTCAGTAGTGCTCTTGTCAGTGGATTTAGATGGCTCATCAATCTGAAGAGCCAAATCAATGTCCATAATATCAAGTGCAAACTCGATATCTTACTTCCATCTCTTGTAGTTAGAGCTAGTCAGGACCTCTATGGTGGCATTATTGTTGTTCATATTGAGAGAGATTGAACACAAATGCAATATTTTAGAGATACAGGCAATAAATAAATAAGCAAAAATAGCTTTAAACATAATAAGCTATTTTCTTCGAGAGCATCAAATACATCATCATAAACTCTTCTTTGGACAAAGAATATGACATGCTATTGAGCTCCAAAATATGAGGTCAAAATAATGAGAATACAAGACCTTCGAAAATCTATCCCTTTTGGATAGACAAATTTTCTAGGCCCAATATACCTCTTTACAAAATCAAAGATAATACATGTCAATTGAAAAAATCTATTACCTTTAGGGACTATTTAGTTGGGGGTAATCTAGCATGGAAAAATGATTCGCATGTTAGATTACCATGTTTGGTATGAAAAGTAGAAGAAAGAGATGGTAAAAAAATTGGTGGGCTCCATGCTTATTTTTCAGAGAGAGATGGTAAAATAAATACCATGGAGGGGTTGGTATTTGGCAAATTTTTGAATGGTGGTAATCCATGTTTGACAAAAATACCTCCAATAAAGCTGTATATATAATCATTGACTTTATTTTAATGTCCTTCAAATTTTATTTAATAAAAAGCTTTTGTAAAAAAATTAAGATGGAGATGGCATTATGCAAAGGATTATATAATTATAGTCATCATATAAAAATTAATTAAAGATGATAATACTATTTTAGTATTAAAAAATTATTTTATATTGAAGGATATATTTATAAGTTTTGCCATATTTTTATGTAGGATTACCTCCAACCAAACATAATAATTCTTTTTCGGTGTCATTTTTTGGAGTAATTTTTTCATCAACCAGACATAGTAAAATTTTTTTCCTTCGTAATCATTTTTTAGGTAAATAATTTTCATGAATTATAAGATTATCCTGTAATTTGACATACTCCAACCAAATGGACCCTTAAGTAAATAGATTTCTTAGGACCAGTATATTTTCACCATCAAACCTCATGTTATCTTCAATTTTAATACACACAATAATCTCCTTTGGGTAGAAAATTGTACATAGAGGTGGGCATCGGACTAGGCCGCCTATGGACTGGCCCAGCCTGGCATGAATTGGGTCGTACCAGGCATGGTCCATTTAGTACTATAGTTGGTCGTGCTATGGCACGGCCCAAAACAAGGGGTCGGGCTAGGCTGGGGGTTTGGTGGCCCACGGCCCAGGCCCGACACGGCCCTTTAGGGCCTGGGCTAGCACGGTCAACTGGGCTAGGCATGACATGGCACGGCACGTGCCCAGGCCCGGCATGACCCATGTGCCAGCCCATATGGGCTGTGCTAAAGCACGGCTCATTTGGCACGCTATAGCCTATAACTATATCTTTAAAATTTTTATTTTAAAAAATATTTTTTAAAAAATAAATTAAGTTAATGGATAAATAAAAAAAGATATGTGATATTGAAATTTTTTTATAAAAATAAAAACCATCTTGTAATGATGGAAGATTTGGTATGGATCCCTACCAGTTTATTAATATAGATCAAAATTATATAAAAGAGGGAGGAGGGCTAGGCCTAATCTCCAAAATACAAAGAGAGAGAGAATTGATAAGAAAATAGAGATGACTCACCTCAATAAATAAAAAATAAAATATATAATTTAAAAAAATTAAAAATTAAAAATAAATCTTACTAATTATCAGTTGTATTTATGTCATCCTTATCATCAAATTCAGTATCATATTCTTCTTTATCTTGAAGTCTCATCTCCACATCTAGTCAATCTTTGAAGCAGAGCAGCATCTTAATTATCTTACCCATCATCCTGCTCCTCTGTTCATCCAAAATGTGTCGACCTACATTAAAAGTTGATTCCGATGCTACCATGGACATCGACATAGCTAAAATATCACGTGCAATTGTAGATATAATAAGGTATTGATTTTTTACACTCTTCCATCAGGCCAATACATCAAGATTTTTACTACTATAAAAAGAATCTATGGCAGCACATATTATGACAGCGATTTTCGAAACCGCTGCCATAGATCTTATGATAGCGATTTTCATTAACCACTGCTATAGGTCGGACCTATGGCAGCGATTTTTGTAACCACTGCCATATGTCCGACCTATAGCAGCGGTTAATGAAAATCACTACCGTAGGTCAGATCTATAGCAGCAATTACAAAAAATCACTGCCATAGGTTGACCTACAGTAACAGTTCATTATAACCACTGCTATAGGTTGGACCTATAGCAGTGGTTAGTGAAACCATTGCCATAAGTCGAACCTATAGTAGCGGTTAGTAGAAACCACTGCTACAAGCTTATTTATGGCAGCGGTTAATTATAACCACTGCCATATATATTTTTTTAAATATTATATAATTTTAAAATTTAATATCCATCTTCATCATTCATTTTTTAAATAATTATCATTAGAGTGTCATCGCAAAAGATCGCCTCGATCCGATGGCCCTAGCTTCGTTGATAAAAAAAATTTGATTTCAACGACCACGAACGACGATGCGATAATCTGATAGATGAAGACCTCCGATGGATCTAAAAACCTATAATGATGATTTCAATGATGTTTGTAGCATACCATCAAAGTTTCACTTCAATCAGATATCGTTATCTCGATCAATTTAGTATAAATTAGTTTCGATCGTTAAATGATAAACAAGTGATCAAAAGACCAAATGGTGTTCGATTATGAGATAATTTTTTTTATAAATGATCTTGGCTACTACTTTAATCATTTTTTACAATGGTGATTACCAAATTCAACTCGTGAGATGAAGAACGATCTAAAACTATACGTCTCCTGATAACCATTCTGAAACTTCACTAGTTGTTATACTCATGCTTTTGCAATATTAGCTTAACATGAATAGTTTATATGAAAATAATTTAAATTTTACTATCATCACCATATAAAATTTTTAAAATTATAACAAAGATCATTTAACTAAAAAATTATCTCATAATCCGACATCATTTAATCCTTTGATCGCTTATTTCTAATTTAACGACCGAAATCATTCCATACTAAATTGATCATGATAACGATATCAGATTGAAGTAAAACTTTGATAGTATGCTACAAACATCATCGAGATCATTGTTGCAAGTTTTTAGATTCATCGGAGGTTTTCATCTATCAGATCATCGCATCATCGTTCATGATCATCGAAATCAAATTTTTCTGATCGATGAAGCTAGGGCCATCGGATCGAGGCAATCTTTTGCGATAACACTCTAATGATAATTATTTAAATAATGAATGATGAAAATAAATATTAAATTATAAAATTATATAATATTTAGAAAAAAAAATTATTTTCAATCTATGGCAGTGGTTATCAAAAATTGCTGCTATAGATCTACAGCAGTGGTTATAGAATCGCTGCCGTAGATCTATGATAGCAATTTTGGATAACCATTACCATAGATTTATGATAGCGGTTCGATAATCGCTGCCATAGGTTAAGTTAAAAATTCTTAAATTTTGCCTACTTTCCTCCCATGCATGCTTGATCTCTCTATCTCTCCCCCTCCTCTCCATCGTCGATAAGGCTTCTTTTTTCCTCGGTCGGTGCCACCCCTCCTTCCCCCTTGATCGACGTCACCCCTCTTTCCCCCTCCCCTCTGGCCCTCCATCCCCAGCCATCCCTTCTCGCCACCCACCACCCCCCACCCGGCCCCCCACCCTCCCCCCGATCGCCCCTCCTTCCCCCCATCCCCGGCCGCTCCTCCTCACCACCCGCCACCCCCCACTCGGTCCCTCCACCCTCCCCCTGACCGCCCCTCCTTTCCCTCCATCCCCAGCAAGCCTCTCCCCACCACCCCGCAGCCCCTCCAACTCTGGCTGCCCCTCCCCGCCACCCCCCCACCCCCAACCTGGCCCCCCACCCTCCCCCTGGCCGCCCCTCCTTCCCCTCCATTCCCGACCACCCCTCCCCACCACCCTGCCACCCCCCAACCCCCCATCCCTGGCCGCCTCTCTTCGCCAACCCCCACCCTCCATACTCCTTCCTTTCGATTATCGACCCTCCCATCACGGTGCCTCTCGGCCTCCTCATCACTGTGCCCCCTTACCCTGACCCCCCATCTCAGGCCGTCCCTGCTCTCTCTCTCTTTTCTCTTTCTTTCTCTTCTCTATCTCACTATCTTACTTTTGTTTCGCAGATTATCTCTAGTACCATCGTCCTCCTCTAGCATCATCGCCAGTGACCCTTAGAGTTTTCGATGCGATCCGCTCTCTATAGCCGTAAGTATAATTTTTTTTTAATTTTATAGTATTATTTATTAATCATATATATTTATAATAATTTATAGAATATTTATAATAAATATTATAAATATTTATTATAAATATTATAATTATCTACATGCTATAGTTTTTGGGCCATGCCGTGGCGGTAGCCTTGGACTGTGCCATGTCGGTAGTTGTGGATTAGATCTGTCAACAAATTGGGTTCGGATCAAAATCTAGATATTCGGATCTGAACCTAATTTTAATTATTGGTACTAGATCCAAATCTGAATACTCGACGAGTCTGTACTTAAAGTACCAGACCCAGATCCTAATGGATTTTAAAAGGTCGGACCCGATTTTGGGATCCGAAACTAAGAAATAGAGAGACTGAGAGGGAGACCGACAGATTGAGAGAGGGAGGACCGATCGCTCATCGATTGTCGATAAGGGAGACCGAGAATGGGAGGGAGGGAGGGAGGGAGGGGGTCCGACCTCGCCACCGACGCCGACGAGAAAGATCGAGAAAGGAAGAGAGGGATCCAGCCTCACCGCCATCACTGGAAGGGAGGGGGTCCGGCCTCGCCGCCATCATTGGAAGATCGAGAGAGGGAGAGTGGGATATCGAGAGAGTGAGAGAGAAAGGGAGGGGGTCTAACCTCGCCGGCATCACTGGGAAGGATGGGGTTCGGCCTTGCCAGCGAGAGAGATCGAGAGAGTGAGAGAGGGATGGGGTCCGATCTCGTCGATGAGGGAGATCGAGAGAGGGAGAGAGGAAGATCGAGAGATGAAAAAGCTGGGAGGAAGGGGTTCAACCTCACCACCGTCACCGACGAGAGAGATCGAGAGAGGGAGAGAGAGAGTGATTGAGGGGATGGCATACAGCCAAGCTGGCTCGGGCCGTGATCGAGCCGACTGGGGGAGGACCTGAGCTGGCTCGAGCCGTGATCGACCCGACTGGAGGAGGATTCGAGGCGGATATCTCAGGCACAGAGCCGACTGTCTCAGGCATGAAGTCGGCTCGGCTTTTGAACGAATAGAATTTGATGTCTCTCTAAAGTTTCAACTCCATCCAAAGCCGGCTGTGTCGTGCTGACCATTAAGAGAACCCCCATCTGAGATAAATATTAGAGACTATTTATTGATGCTATACTAATATTATTGTTCAACATGTTATATTGATTAATGTTCATTAACATTGCAGGTCATGATGGCACCAAAATGTCATCTAGATTTCACCCTTGCCTATCGATAGGTTACATGCAGTTCAGCATCCAAGGAGCAGTCGGAGCATACTCCGTCCACCTCAGCATCGATTGCTCAGAAACCTCCACCGTCGGCATCTACTACACCGATGGCATCTACTCCATCGATAGTTGAGCCTCTAACGTCGCCCATATCTGAGACACATGATACTACGCAGGCATCTGAGTGTACATTTTTATTATATTAGTACAACTTTGTTTTTTATATAGTATTTATATACTTATATATTTATATAATATATTTACATTGCAGATGCATCATCCAGTCGGACATTTCATGATCCCATATGTATGGCACACGTGTGGAACCGCCAGCATCAGGTGATGCTGCAGTATGATGCGGAGGGGATGTCGGTAGGGGAGACCATGTGGAAGATGCATTTCTTTTTTGGAGTGCTTGTGAGGCGGTCGGACATCATTCCTGTAGAGTCCAGAGACTGACGTTTGATGGATGCTATTGTCAGGGACTGAGTATGGAAGGAGATATAGGTAAGTACATGCATCTTAGTTATATTTATGCATTTTATATATTTACACTATATATGTTTGATTAGAATAATTTTATAACTGATTTTTGATAAATTTATGCAGAGGAGGTACGATATTTTCAATCATGAGAGGGCTCGAGATGCCCGACTGAAGAAGATCGGAGAGTTGTACCGGGGTTACAAGATCAAGCTCCATAAAGGATGGCTCGAGCACCGATGAGACACTCTAGAGGAGCTTGTTCCTTGGATACAAGACTGTCCTTCGAGTCAGTGGGAGAGGATGGTTAGACACTGAAGGAGCTAGGAGTTCAAGATAAAATTTTTAACTTTTAGATTTTTTAATATGCTTAAAATTTTATTTAAATATTTTTTAAATATTTATTATTTATTTGAATACTTGTTAGGCTATCTTCCGTTAGAACCAGAAGAACCGTGCAGCCCAGGAGTATACGTACACCCTAGGCCGCGAGTCTATGACCAGTCATATGCATAAAGAGGTAATTAATTTTAAATCTTACTAGATAAATTAAATTCATATTTTTTATCATCTTTCTAATAAATTTATTCTTTATTATAGTTGATGAGAGATGGAGTGATTGAAGAAAAAATTCTGATTTTTCGGTCCATGTTCATTCAGATCTGATCAGATCAAGAGATGTATTTCAAAATTTTTTTTTTTTGATCTATATCAGATCTGAAATATTTTAGATCTGATCTTTATTATTCTAATAATAAAATAAAATCTAGATAAATTAAATCAAATTTAATTTATCTTGATATGGGTAATCCTATTATCCGTTGATGATCCTGTATGCAGAGGAAGGTTCTGGATCTAGCCACGCAAGTGCCTGACCTCTACCGGTATCCACTCGGACTAAATCTGGAGATCCTCTTCTTCTCTATCATATCTCCAAAAATCAGATCTGGATCTGATCTAGAGGATCTTCAAAACTCTTTTCGAAGATCAGCAGTCGTTCTTTGCAGCAGTGTAGCCTTCTAGCTTTCAGTCGTCTTTCTTTGATTTGGATCGCACCAACCAAGCTCCAAAACTCTTTTGGACGTGGAGAGAAGAGGGAGAAGATGCTTTGGCATGGAGGAGGAGAGGAGAAAAGGACTTGGGCGTGGAGATCTCAATTTAAAAAATTTTCCTTTGAGTTGGTTGCAGGGTCTTATTTATAGACTAAGCGTGATCCAACTCCTCTTCTTCCCAACCAATCACAACCCTTTGTGAAATCAGATCTAAATCTGATTGGTGGGAATAGAGTCCCCTGGATTCCTTCTTAGAGGGCGCCTAAGATCAGTCAAAGTTGGTTCTTAGGAGAACTCTAATCGGAATCCAAAAAGGAGATGGAGTTCCTATCCAACAGGGATTTCTGGGCATCTCCAGCTTGGGCGCACGCCTAGGATGGCGTGCGCTCTCCTCCTTGCCAGGTTCTGATAGGGGGACAAGCCCCCACCAGCTCTCTAATAGGTGCGTGACACATGGACAAAAGTCAAAATATCAATGGTCAACATTTGACCAGTCAAAGATAGACTTTTGACCAAAGTCAAAGAACGAGAAATGGTAGGTGATCAAAAATTATAGGTAATGTCTTACAAAATAAGACAATCTTTTCTGACTTGGACAACCTCCAGTCAGACCATATGAAGGTCTCTGATTGAGCACAAACTCCTTTGGCTCAGTCAGGATAACTTATTTGTGATAGCAAAAGAAGAACGTTAGGTTCAATCGAGTGCTAGCACGATTTTTTTGAACCTAATTGAATCTCATTCAAATCAATTAAACTGGATCAGTTTAATTGATGATCACCAGATTCAAATCCTTATTTGTGTAACCCAGTTAGGTTTAGTTCTGTATGGTAATGGGATATGTCATGATCTCTATCATCGACATCATCGAAACTCCTTTCGATGGATCAGAACTCTTCTGATTCGAATAGTTAGAATGATCGATCATCTAAATCATTCTAATTGCTCCCAAAATCCACCAATGACACCTAGCAGTATATGGTGGCAACCCATCAGAGCTGAATGCGAACCTCTTGGTGCAAGCTACCTGTGTGATTAAGTTCTTCTATCTTGAGCCCCGATCAGATTAGGGTTAAGGTGAACTCGTCAAACCCTAGTCTCTATCATATGATGTAATCATTCGATTCAAGTCCAATGTGAAAACCTAAATAGAAACTCTTTCTATTATTTCACTCTGCCATGGCCATGGGCTTCAGGACTTGATTCTCATGATCATCATAGGGCTGCTCCTCTACCACCGAGGTAGATAGATTCCATCTTGATGCCATCCAGTTCCTACAATGAACATGCTATAGCCAACATACACCTCAGGGTTCCATATGGCTAAGAGATCGAGTAATGGTGTAGTCAAACTATAACACCCTCAAGGTGAACTGTCGATGCACCTCAGATCAAAGAACTAGACACACTACTGCAGCATCGAGTCAGTCATTGACGAGAAGGTAGACTCCCTAATGACTACTCGAGGTGGTCACGCTCAGTGCCCTCGTTCTCTAACGAGTACCTATACTCTCGCTCCGGATGTCTCCACACCGTAGACTCAAGACTCATCTACTAAAGAGAAGCGATTATACACCAACCTTCCGGATCAATCACCATCCTCATGATGATCCTATGGTCGGGAGCATTTTATGAGTTAATAATGATTATTCATGTCTTAAATTTTCAACTCTTGAAAATATGAATTATCATTACCATTAACTCAAAGGATGTATCACAGACACTTAATACACATATGTGATAGAAAATAACCCATTTTATTTATTATAGTCAAAATTATAATTTTATCCCTAGAAGTGTATTACAAGTGTCAGCCAATTCTAGCTTCTAGGGCACATATATCTAACAGTGATGTCCAGCCGTAGAGAGATCTTTCGATCCAGTTGCACGGACAAGACGGACAGATCGATGAACGCCGCGATCGAACATATTTTTGTAAGTATTAAATATATTAGTATATATGATTAATATTATAATATTTTTTATAAAATTTTATTTTAATTTATAATTATAGGATCAGTTAGATGTGCTCGCGAGCGAGGGCCCGGATACCTCTGGGCCCCATGACCATCTGTCTCAGGTCTTGGGGTCTGAGCACTCTAAGAAGATCCGATGTAGGCTCGGACACACACCGACGAGCTACTGGTCTGAGACGAGCATCTCCTTACAGACTTTCGATGTCATCAATTGAGAGGAGCTTGAGGAGGCATTGGCACAAGCAGATCATGCTGTGATGCGAGTAGATCGGGCTGAGGAGCACGCATCTCATCTGGAGGGCATCGTGAGAGATATGATGTCGATGCTCAGTGCACGTTTTAAAGTCACGGACTTTGATGATATGTTGGCCTGCATTCTAGCTCCAGCTCTGGCTTTGGCTCTGGCTCCAACACCAGCTTCAGCTCTGGCTTCAACTCCAGCTTCGGCTTCGGCTCCCGATGACGACAACGATGATGTAGATTTAGAAAACTTTTGATGTATTTTATTTTTTTTAAAAAAATATTATAATAAATTTTATTTGATAATAAAATTTTAGCATTTTTGAATAATTTTTATGTTTATTATATTTTCTTGTATTATATATATGTATTTATCAGATAAAATATATATTAAAAAAATTATTTTTTTAATTATTCAAAATCTACGGTAGTGGTTTTATAATCGCTGTCATATTCATGTCAATCACTGTATAGGTCTCTGGTGCAAACGGTGCCAACTGTTGCATTAGATTTATGACAGCGGTTAAGCAATCGTTGCTATAGATTACTTATGGCAGCGGTTAATAATCTATGACAACGGTTACATAACCGCTGCTATAGATCGATCTATTACAATGATTTATAAACCACTACAATAGGCTATTTATGGCAGTGGTTCAAACAACCGCTGCCATAGAGCTATGACGATGGCTGCAGTAGTAGTGGTTAGAGAACCACTACTATAGCTTATGACAGCGATTTTTTGGGCTACGACAACGGTTACGAACCACTGCTGTAGCCTTGTTCTATAGTAGTATTTTTATTTTATTTTCATCTAATGCAGAAGAGATATCATTTCATAAATAAAAATCTAATTCATTATTTAAAGATGAAGAATATGCAGATGAAAAAGATGCATGTGAATATCTCCTATGTGCAAGAAATAAAAAAATAGATGATGAACAAGAGGTACTAGAAGTTGGTTAGGAAGATGATATGAATTATCTAGATCCACGAATCTTTTGATCATATAATATAAAAATATCATTAAGTAGCTGAGTTATCTCATATTTAGATTCTTCGAAATCATGATTCGTATATCTATCAATTTCATCAAGTAAAATATGTACGCCACTTAATTTGATCTATGGATTAAATACAACAGCTAAGTTATGCATTGAACCTATCATATCTTAATACTAATTTTATTTTTTTTTATTTCATAAATAATAGGCATTAAAACATTATCATATCTATATTGTGCAAATTGATCATAAATTATATATGCTTATTGTAAAAATGCATAAGAAGTTGGAAAATAAACACTAGAAAGAATATTTATAGCATTATAAAAACTAACTAAAAAGTCTTCTAATTTTTTTTCTTTTTTTCAATCATTTTTAGTCAAAATAAATCTTAATCTATGATTATTTATATATATATTTAATAAATTTTTGTATAGATATGCATCATGAATTATTATATATGTAGAGTTTCAACGAGTAACTACATCAAGTTTAAATTTTTTGAAACGTTTATCGTGGTCTAGACATAATTATTTAAATTCTTGTAATCATTCTCTTGAAACATGAATAAAAGATACTGCATTCTTAATTTTTGTAATTATATTTTAAATCATGCTCATTCAAGCTTGAACAGAAAGATTTAAAATATGACATACACATCTAATATGAAATAATTTTTTATTAATAATAAAATAAAAAAAATTTTCAATAATTTAATAGCTATATTATCATTAAATATATTATCAAATGTAATAAATATAATTTTTTTTATTAATATCATATGCATTATCAAATGTACTGTTCCATCCAGCGAGAGCCAAACAAATTCCTTCGATTACCGTAACCCATGCAGCAAGTTGACTTCCAGTGATCATGATGAACTATTGTCGGGTGCCAAATTGTACAACTTCGTTGGAATTCTAAGTTACCTTCGCATGCACGTGTGAGCCTCTCTTATTTTATTTTCTTAGTGCTTATTTCCGTAGCACTATGTCTTCTGAAAAGTACGATCCATCCTCCCAAATATGATTTCAGGTGCCAGAGACTTGGCTAGTTTGACACACCTCACATCCACGGCTACTCTTCCTATTTAGATTACCATAACGGACCCTCCATTCAAGAATCCCTCAAAAGAGAGAAATAACTAAGATTAAAAAAAAATGCGCAGATAAGATCCGTTAAACAATTATGTTCTGGGTTTTAATGGCAAATTGGTGATGGTAGGAGGACCAATATACTAGAGGATGTGCGGGTTAATTTTCCAGTATTAATTTCTCTTTTATTAGGAGTCCGATGCCTTTAAACGTATCTCTTTCCTTATCAATAATGGTACGTGGAATGTGTGTTTTACTGTAAGATTTATTTTGAGTTGGTTGAGGAGATTCAATTCATTGCTCTTCCGGATTCATCTATCCCAGATATTCAGGTTTGGTACAAAACAAGTCTCCCCCATGGTAAAATTTTGAGATGTTTACCGAGATTTGCTTTGGGGAAAATTTGAACAGGGTAATTGGTGTAAAATGCTTGGTTGAGATTGCCTTGCAAAATAGAACTTTTTAGTAGAGGAATGTCTGCATCCTTTGAAAGTAGGATGCGATATTTGCAGCAGAAGAAATTTGGAGTCTCATTTCTACCAAAACTACACACGACCCAACCTTTGATACGGTGGACTCTTTGATTCCATCCTTTTCTCATAGTTTGCCATTCTTTCTATTATTACCTGTACTGGATGGCTGATTTGATGGCCCATCGTCCAATAGGGAGGGAGGTGCTGGGTTTCTCATCAGAGATCGTAACCGGCGGATACTTCTTGCTGGTGCTAAATATTTTAGAGCTGACTCCATGCCTTAAAAGCTGTGAGGTGCATGGGAAGGCCTCAAAGCTGCTCTCACCATGCTACATTACATTATATGAGTATTCTTTTAAAGGAAGATACTTTCCAAGATTTTCGCTGCTCTCCTACCATCATTCAAAAGAAAAAAAAAGTAATTAAATAGGGGTGTACCACTGGGGACAATGGGTTACGGTAAAGATGCAGCATAGGACTATTATAGATAATCGGAGTTATGCCTATTTCTAAGATTAAAAAAAATTAAGTTGAAGATAAAATAATATGATTGAACTGATCATCCAGTTACATAGTATAGATTTGCTATTTGTACCATTACATAATAATTGTCCTTAAACATAATAATTAATTGTTTGCTATGATGGTTGCTTCCCACGTCAAGACTCCACCCCTTGTGGTTCCAGTAACCGCCAATCATCCTACCACCAGGCATGTCGTAAGTGTGGTTGCTTTGCAACCATCGGACCGATAATCATATTCAATTAGCTTTTGGGTTATCCTGGCCATCATTCTTCCTTTAGCCTACCATATCATCTTCTTTTCTTAGAAATTTCTATGACCGATACGATTGTCTTGGTCCTTTAATGATCATCTTTCATGGCCAAGATTTGATCTTTTGGTTATCAAATTCTATCTATTTGGCCCGGTCTCCATCCTTAATATAATCTCACAGTCGAACTCTATTTGATCCTCGTAAAAATTATGTGATTTCCATCTATTTAATCCATATAATGCTTTCTCTTGGCTTATTGAGATATGACGTAAATACACATGGCTTAAAGAACATGGGTTAAATAGAATAATTCTTCATTTATCTATTTTCTTTTTAAAAAAAGATTGTCCATGTCATGCAAAATAGTCAACCATATGTCATTTAAGTAACATATTTTTAACATGCAAATAACAGGAACCTCTATTTTCATTTTTTTTTTTAAGACTTTAAGTTGGATTCAATGTAAATAAAATCAAATAATTAAGGACGTGGAAAGCATGGATTACATAACGGAATTCTTCTTTTTCTTTTCTTCTTCTTCTTATTTTTTTTGGGCAAACCATGTTGTCTACATCTTGCAAAATAGTCAATTATGAGTAGACTAGATAACATGTTTTTTGTTTTGATCTTTTAAGAGTTCATCAGATCAGATTCAATGTAATGAAAACTAAGTAGTTATGCTGTGGAGAAAATGCATCAAATAGAAGAATTCATCATTTCAATTTTTCTTTTTAAAAAGAATGTCCATATCATGCAAAACAGTTGATTATAGGCAGTCTAAATAATATGTTTTCATTTTTTTATATCACATAGTATCTGCAGCAATACAATAACTTGCCTTAAGTTCACAAAAACACTAAGCGCCGCTTTTAGTTGCAGCAATTTAGTTTTAGAATTCTGATGCTTCTAATTTATATTCCTACAATACTTTAATAGTTTCCATTAGGAAAACAAATGAATAATTGAAGGAAAAAAAAAAAACTTAGAATATTGATTTAATAAAATCCTCATTACTCATGAAAAAAATAGAGCAATACTAATCATTCCAACCATTTTGATCGGCATGACATCGATTAGTATATCAAATGCAGGAAGAAATATAGGTGAGCAATTTTTTTCTAGCCTCCCACTAGCTTCAATTACCATGATTTATATCTACAATGCTTCAACCGTTTCCACTATAAGAACAAACAAAGAATTGAAGGAAAAATAGGTAAAACATATAGCTTAGACCATTGAACTAATAAAACACTTATTAATCATGGAAAATAAGGTAATACTAATCCTCCCAATCGCTTTAATCACTGTGACACTAATTGGCACGTCAAATACAGGAAGAAATAAAGACAAGGTTTTTTTTAGAAAAAAATAAAGATGATAATTTTTCTAGTTGGAATATAATATAATAAAAATACTTTCTAAATGGAAAATAATTTTATTAGGAAAATAATAGGTTAAGAAGAGTCTAGTTAACTTGAAATTTATAATATCATATGTTCAATTTTCTATAATTTTTAAAAAAGGAATCTAGTTAATTTAAAATTTTAAAAAATAATTTAAATAGAAAATATTTTAAGAGGAAACCAGTTAATTTGAATTTTATTTTGCAGATTTCTATGATTTAGCAGATTTTCTCTTGGATTTTAAATTTATACTTTTTCAAAGGGGATATGGTAAGATTACATGGTATTTGTATTTGACTTGTAAAATACCAATATTCCTCGTTATGGTAACAATGAGATTTAATAGGAATTTATGTACCTTTTTAAGAGCATATGGTTTACTCATTATTTCAATACTTCTCTAAAAGCTCTAAAAGAAAAAAAAGAACTTTTATGTGTATACCCTCCTAAATATTCAAATTTATATGAATATCTTTTCAAAATTAATATTTGCATAAATACCCTCAAAAAAAATATTTTTGTATATGTATCCACATCATCTAATGCCGTTAAAAAACTAACGGTTTAAAATTAAAATGACTAAAATACTCTTATGGATAAATATACAAAAAAATTTATAAAGATATATATACAAATAGTAATTTACAACAGTCATCACATAAATTTGAATATTTGGAAAGGTATATAAGCAAAAAATCGTAATCATAAATATACCTCCCTTGATTTACTAATTCTTTCCTTATTCTAATGGAGAAAAATTAACATGCAAACCAAACTAACAAATATACTTAATTTATTAACTTACATAGATAAAAAGATTTTTTTTATTAAATAATAAATCAAAATTATTTTATCTAAAAAATAAATAAATCATAACCATCCATATTTTCTCTAATATAAAATAATATACTTCTGAAAAAAGTATTTAAACATGATATTAAATGGATAGCTTATATATTTACATAGAATGGAAATAGTTGTAGATTTGGGCATCATGTAACAACGAAAATTTATAATTTTATTATATTTTATTTTAAAAAATTTTATTGAAAATGCCTTTATGAAATGTATAAGGTAAAGCTATCGATTTGGGTTAGATCCATCGAGTTGGCCCACCCTGTCATATAAATGGAGCTGGTTGGGTTCATGTTTTAGCAATCCGTTTAAAAGTGGATTAAATAATCCATCCCGTTTGGATTGCGGGTTTGCGATAAGTCGGAACGGACTGACCCATCTTTTTTTTTTGACCCTCTAGCCCCTACCTTTTTTTATTTTTTGGACCCTCCTCCCTCCCCATCCTGGCCACGACGCCCCGCGCCCGCCCCCCACCCCACCCCACCCACCCTGGCCACCCCCACCCCTCGCCCCTCCCCACCGGTCCCCCCATCCTGCGCCCCCACCTCTCGGTGCACCCCCTCCTCCCGCTTGCCCCCCATCCCCAGCCGCTCCCGCCTCTCGATGCACCCCACCCCTCCCAGCTCAACCCCCAACCCCACCCCTCCCATGTTGGAAAATATGTCCCAAAGTCAATTATCAGTCTATTGACGGTTGAGCTATATTATATCTGTAATTAATTAGTTAATAAATAAAATATATTTTTAATATTTTTTATCATAAAGTATTCATTTTCTAATGAACTCTATTATTGTGATAAAGTTCTTAGGACTATTTAACTTTGATAAAGAGAGAATTTATCGATTAGTTCTTAAATTTATTCACGACCAAATGATAGGCTATTAATTAGGATGACAACATCTATCGAGCATAGGTCGCTGCATGCCATATGGATTAGTTGTCCTCTTAACCAAGGAGTGTGGAGACACTGGTATGGCATATAGATGAGATGTATGGATACATCATCATTGAACATGACCAACTCTAGAGCATTCTGCTATTGCGAATGTCTCTGATAGGATATAGGTATAAGTGTCCCTTAGATCTGAGATCATCTCAGTGACTTGCAAGCAACTCACTATACTTTGGTACCGAACTAACTAAATTTTAAATTCAATAATAAAAAGCTTCTGGGCACAATCAAGTACTTAAAAAGTTGGTGGTGATCAAAATAAAATTGACCACTTCAAGAGTTGGAGAAGAATATATCACTGCATTTCAATATAGCAAAATCTTGGCCAGGATAATCCATCAGATGGATTTGATATTTTAAAATATAATGTGGACAATCTGATCAGAGTTGATGGTTGAACTCTGAGGTATTCTATGAGCATTTTAGTCAAGAGGATGAATTATATGAAAACTATATCCACATGGGTTCTAAGAATGTTGTTCTACACATTCGACCTATCCGACCATCGGATACCATTGCTAGATGGTTATTTCGATTGGTATAGAAATCTATTTCTATACTACTAGCTTAGGTTCAGATCTATGAGATCACATACATTAGAGCTCACGATCTGATCGGATGGTTGATCAATGATTGAGAATCATTTTAGAATTAAACAATCAATATGATTGATGTTTAACCTAGTGCAAGCATTATAGGATGATCGATTAGCAAGTAGATTGCTAATTGACTTAATTTGATTAAGCCAAAGGGCTGAGATTAAGTCTCATTAAATATAATTTAATTAGATTTAGTTTGGGCTTGATTTGATCAAGTTTAATTAACTTATTGGATAAGCCAAGTGCAAGGAAGAACTTATCCTAGTTTAATTAGGACTTGGATCAATCCAATTTTTTAATTTGATTATAAAATTAAATTAAAATTAAATCTAATTTAATCTAATTTAATTAAGTTTTTAATTAGATTAGAGCCTAATTTAATTAGGTTGAGCTACTTTTGATTTAATTTGGTTTAACAAACCACTTTGACCAAGTTATAGATGGAATCCTAGTAAAACTAGAATTCCTCCTTGCGCCACTTTAGTCCCAATGCCTCCCATGCCTATTTTTTAGAAATTTTTCATAAAGATTCTCTTTCCCCTGGTCTTCACGCATGCCCACCTTTCTCTCTCTCCTTCTCATATAGTAATTGGGTGAAGGACCAAGTCAAAGAAGGAGTTTGTTTTGATTTTGGATTCTATGAGATAGAATCCTAACAAACCTAAACTCTTCCCAATAGGTGCTGCCCCCTCTCTCTATTATTTTCTCTCTTATTTCATGTGAGAAAGACCCTTTTTTGTGCGCCCCTCCTTGCTAGTACATGCCAAAAATATTGGAGGGAGCGCCCAAGACTAGGGTGCCCCTTGACTTGCCTTGTTTGACCTTTCCTTGTCTAGTATTTGACCTAGACAAGGACTCTTCTTTTTCTATATATTTTGGATGAATTTTGGCTTGACATTTTTGTGAAATATAGATCTTTGAGAGAGCTTTGAGGTGTATAAAAATCAGGGAGAGAGAACCTCTAGGCATGGGGATTCAATATACACCAAACTAGGTGTCTAGGTGAGAGAAAAGATAAGAAGAGGATCTTCTTCTAGAGCTATTTTGATTTTCTCTTCTCCTCCTCCTTTTGAGATTTTTTTTTTGAGAGAGTCTCAAATCTAAAATCTCTCCTCTTTCTTCTGATATTTTGGAGAGTCCAAGTCTCAAAGAAGAAAGTATCGAATTGACCGTCGAAGAGAGATCAGCACAGTATTAGCATACTATACTGATTTTCTGCATTAGGATTTCAGATCATGTTCGTGGGCTCGTATGGACGACTTTTAGAGGCTGGACGTGTGTGTGGCTCGTGACTTCATCCTCAAGTTTGGATTAACAAGTTAGAATGTCTAACTTGCTCAGGTATCACATCTAATCTATTATTCTATAGCTACATTAGATGAAGTATTGTAGCATATTGATGAGATCAATATATTAATCTTTTCTTTATATTTTTAATTTTTAATTTAATATCATACCTTGATCATATAATAAATCTTAAATTTAAAATATTTTTATATTTATTTAAATAAATATTTAATTTATTTAAATTTTTTGCTGTCTGATCTTGAAAAGTTTCAAGATCTATCCATGAAATTCTAGATCCAGTTCCTTCAATTGGTATCAGAGCCTAGATTTTTATTATATGATTTTCTTAAACATGTTTAGATTATTTATTAGATTAGATCTAATTTATAATCTAATTATCAAATCTAAAATTAAAAATTCAGATCTCACGAACTGCCATAAGATTGTCCTGCTGTAAGGTTTATCCCTTGTAGTGAAAAGATTGTCCTAGTTCGTGATGATCTGCTCCTAATAATAAATTTATTAGATTTGATCTAATTTTATTTATAATTTAATAGATTTAAAATAGTTTTAAATATAAAAATAAAGTTTTTAGATTGCATTGACTGCTATAAGATTTCTTACTATAAGGTTTACCCCTTATAGTGAAAAAGTTGTCCTAGTACGTGCTGATCTAAAATATTGATCATAAAATTTTAGATTAGATCTAAAAAAATTTATGATCTGATTAAAAATATTTTAATCTAATTTTTATCATCATAAATATGTTAGATTTGATCTAAGTTGATTTATGATTGATTGGTGTTGAAACTGTTTCAATTACATGAATCTATTTAGATTAGATCTAAAGTAGATTCATGTTTATGTTACTTGCATTTTGATTATGAATCAAACATGCAACTTGATTGGTAGAACCATATTGTAAGAGTATTTTATAAATATAAAAATTATTTTTGAAAAGTCGAATTTCAACCTTCAACCCAAAACTTAATTAAGAATTAAGAAGTTATTTGATTAGGATCTAGGATTGTAAATTGAAGATCCTAAAATACGAATTATAATACATTGGGTTAAATGGGTTATGGGGATTAGGTCCATTAATTGGGTTTGACCTAGGATTAGATTAAAGAATAAATTTAATTAGAGAATTAACTAAATCTAATCAATTATTGTCTTAGATTAGATCAAGAATTCTCTAGATCAATTACAATAGTTATAATTGGTCAAGTCCATATCTTTAACGAGATCCAAATAGACTTGATTCTTGGCTAAGCAGTCTAACTCAAAATATTAGGTTGATCTAATCGAAACTAATTAACTAGTTGGTGTCTAAGGTAAGTCTGGTATATACGATTGGTGGTTTTTAATTGGCAACCCGCTTATCTAGCCATTTTTGATGGTGTCTAAGGCAAGCTTTGGCAGACCCTTCCACCGATCTCACTTACTTAGCCTTCTTGATGAAATTATGTTTTGATCAGATCACTTGATAATTAGAGTTGACTCATGTTAGCTAGGTAAATTAGTGTAACTGATTTAGGTGCTCCTAAACCAGCCTATTAATGGTCTCCCTTAAGCTGACTTGGTAAAGCCAGTGGGAGGATCATGACAAGCTGATTTATTTGACCTTCCCTCATCTTTAATAATTAAATTTTCTAAAATTATTAGGTCCTTAAAATAAAATAGTTATAGTGATAACTAGATCATAGCCTTCCATTAAGTAGATGATAATGGGTCCATTAGTTGGATAATCATTAGAGGCCCATAGGCATGGTGCTTATCCGCTAATGGAATTATCATTCATAATATGATTTCTTGGCCGCATCTCTCTAAATATTGATTAGATTGACTAACCATAGTTGGGCTTAATCATTCATTAGTTAGATGGATCAAGTATGATCATGTTAATGGTTGGATCTATCGAGACTTTCAGTAGATGCCCTAGCCTATTGAAAAGATACCTAAAGTAAAATTAAATTATTAAAAATTATTTAAAAAAATAATTTATTATGAATCTACTCTTAGATGTACATGGATTGACCAACCATAGTTGGACTTGTGTGCAGTCTACGTGGATTCTAGTACCCATTAAGGAATTAGGGTAATTCTTCGAATTGAAGGTAGAGGCAATCAATTCGAATAAAATAATAAAAAAAATTTTGATTAAAATTTAAATCTTTAGATTTAATGAATCAATTACTAATTAGACTTTTTGTTCTTCTTTATGTAGTTAAACCCAAACCACAGTTGCTTCATTCACTGTTAGACAGTGATTAGCTTATGGGATCCAACTTCGATAATAAGTATCGAAAGTTGAATGTTGTTCAGCAGCACAAAGTAGTTCGTGCTGGGGCCTCTATGCCCAATTTAAATATAAGATCTAAGAATAATCTAGATCAGGCAAAGTACTTCCATTGTAAGAAGCAGGGGCATTAGAAGAGGAATTATCCTTAGTGTCGTGATTTCCATGACCCCAATAGGCTGAATAAGAGAGATGAGCAAGTAGTTGTTGATCAAGGATGTTATATGATAACATCTTATAATTTTTCTATTTGTGATACTTCTACTTGGGTATTGGATACTAAAAGTCCAGTCCATATTTGCAATATGCTACAAGAACTTCGAATTAGTAGAAGATTTGAGAATAATGAGCGATTTCTGAATATTGGAGATGGAAGGTCTGTTCCAGTTTTAGTTATGAAAATAGTTCAACTTATTCTCAATACTAATATCATTTATTTAAATAAATATCATTATTATCCTTCCTTTCTAATGAATATAATCTCTGTTAGCATTTTGGCCAAAGATGGTTATCATTTGTCTATAAAGAAAGATTATTATGATATTATTATGAATAATATTACAATAATGCAAGAACAACAAAAAAATGATATTTATATTTTATCACAGCCTGTGAGTATAATGTATACTTATAGGAAACACTCTAGATTAGATAATGTCTCTGATATCTATCTATGGCACTATAAGCTAGGTCACATAAATAAGAACAGGATAAACAGATTGACTCAAGAGAAAATCTTCGAAGTCAGTGATTATGAATCACTTCCAATCCATGAATCTTGCATTCTTAGTAAAATGATCAAGTCATCTTTTACTGAAAAAGATGAGAGAGCTACTGAGCTCTTAGGTATAGTACATACTAATGCATGTGGACCAATAAGCACTAGTGCCAGAGATGGATATTTCTACTTCATCACTTTTATAGATGATCTATCTAGGTACGGATATGTTTATCTGGTAAAATATAAGTCGGATTTATTTGAAATATTCAAAAAATTTTGAAGTAAAGTAGAAAAATAAATTAGAAAGAGTATTAAAACTCTTCGATCGGATCAAGGAGGTGAATATCTATCTAGTGAGTTCTTAACATATCTAGGAGAGAATGAGATTCTCTCATAGTGGACTCCTCCTAATACACTACAGCATAATGGTGTATCGAAAAGGAGAAATCAAATCTTGTTGGACATGGTTCAATCTACGATGAGTTTTGCTAGTCTGCCTATTTCATTTTGGGATTATGCTCTTGAGACTGCATATCATATATTAAACAATGTACCAAGTAAATCTATCGCAAAGACTCTATATGAGATATGAACAAAATGTAGGCCTACACTCTCTTACCTATGAGTTTGGAGTTGTTCGACCTATGTCAGACGTTTGCATACAGATAAGCTTGGATCCTGGTCTGATATGTATGTATTTATAGGATATCCTAAAGAAAGTAAGGATTACTATTTCTACCATGCTAATGAATAAAAGATGTTCGTCAGCCTTAAAACAATCTTTTTAAAAAAGAAGTTTCTTGGTGAAGGACCAATGGTTGGTTTATGGTGAGTCAGATCTAAAACTTATAGGATTTACAGACTTCAGCTTTCAATCTGACCATGATGACAGTAGAAGCATGTCAGGATATATTTTTTCTCTAAATGATGGAGCTATCTACTGAAAGAGTTCTAAGCAGCATACTGTAGTAGATTCTGTTTGCAAAGTAGAGTACATGGTAGCATTAGATGCCACGAAGAAAGCTGTGTGATTGAGGAAGTTTATCACCGAGCTTGGAGTAGCATCCTTTCTTGATGGTTCGGTCCTCCTCTATTACAACAGCACTGATGCCATAGCTCAAGCGAAGGAACCAAAGACATACCAGTGAACGGAGCATATTCTACGCCGCTTTCACCTAGTCTGAAAGATCATGGATAGAGGTGACGTCGATCTTCAGAAGATCGATAGAAAGAAAAATCTGATCGACTTCTTTACTAAAGCCCTAGCAATAAAGAAGTTCGATAATCACAAGTCAAAGATGGGTATTAGATATTATACCGAGTGGCTTTAGGATTAGTGAAAGTTGTTGAAAAATGTGTTCCAAAGTCAATCATCAATCTATTGATGGTTAAGCTATATTATACTTGTTGACGCAGAAACTTATCGTCGTCGGAGTTGAGGCCGAAGAGGATGCCGTCGGGGATCTGCAAAATAAAGTCTCGCTCGAAATCGGTGGGGGGTGGCTCCAGCAAGACCCTCCAACGCTCAAGTTAGTTCCTGTCAACAGGAATGGAGTGCTCGATAGAGTATAGAGGAGAAGAAAAGGGTTTTCAGAACCTGGCTTCAGTGTATTCGGAGGGTCCTTTTATAGAGGGAGCTTGTTGTAACCGCCTTGGTTAATGGGCATCGTAACTGTCTTGATCAATGCCGGTCGTTATTATCGATCGTTATTGCCGATCGTTATTGTCGATAAATGCTGATCGTCATTGTCGTGTAACCGTAGCGAGATCGCCTACAGTAATCCATCATAAGGAGTTCGGCCATTGAGAAGCTCGTCCGCTGAAGAAGTCTGTAGGGAGCCCGGCTTCCTTAGAAGCTCGATCGTTGGAGAAATCTGCGTGGAGTCCGACTTTCATATAAGCCCGATCGCTGGAGGGTTCCGTAAGGAGTCCGGCTTCCTTAAAAGCTCGGCCCGAGAGGAAGCTTTGGGGGGAGTTCGGCTCCTGCAGGCGCCTGGCTGTAACGACGCAGGGACAGTTCAGCTTTTGCAGGAGTCTGACCGAAGCTCGATGATTGAGTAATCAGAAGTAGTTCGGCAGCTAAGTAGTTCGACCCGCTGCCGACTGCTGAGGAGTTTGGGCGCTGGTTGTCCGAAGGAGCTTGACCGATCGAAAGAATGGTCGCTTGAGGAGTTCGGCCGCTGGGAGTATGAAGCTCGGCCACATGAGAGTTCGATCGATTTGAAGGACTTCGACTGAGGTCCGGCCGCTGAGAAGCTCGGCCGGATGTAGGAGTTCGGCCGAGGGGGCGACCACTTGAGGAGTTCGATCGGGAGTTCGATCGTTGGAGGGACAGTCGCTTGAAGCCCGACCGAGGAGGGTTCGGTCTTGACGCTGGGAGTTTGAGGAGCTCGGCCGCTTGATAGTTCGGCTGAAGCCTGTCCGTAGAATCTCTTCTGCGGCCACTAGTCGCATCGGGCTGAGCATCGAACTAGACTTTGGCAGGAGCGGGGTTTATCCCCAACACTAGCTCCCCCACTCCCGAGTTCGAAACTTGAAGGAAGGGAGTGTAGTCAAGGCGACTGCCGAAGTTTTCTTTCGGGCCTCGTATCGATCCATGTCGAAGTTCGACGGATATTTCATCTCTGGCTAAAGTTGATGCCGAAGTTGAGGCTCTTTAGCCGAGGTTGATTCGGTCACTTAGAAAAAATCCTATCTCTCGCCGAGGTCGAAGTCGGTGTTCTGACCTTATTTAACCGAAGTTGATAGGGTTGTTCGGAGGAGATCTTATCTCCTCTGGCCGAGGTTGACGAGGTCTTCCTCTTGTTCCTAATGGGTTGTGGGGGCACATGCGGACCGTCGTCCGAGCTTCTCCCCCCATCTCGTCTAAGGTGAACGAGGCCTTCGACTTTGCTCGCGTTAGGACGAGGTCTTCCTCCTGTTCCTAACGGGCTGTGGGGGCACATGCGGACCGTCGTCCGAGCCTCTCCCCCATCTCGTCTAAGGTGAACGAGGCCTTCGACTTTGCTCGCGTTAGGACGAGGTCTTCCTCCTGTTCCTAACGGGCTGTGGGGGCACATGCGGACCGTCGTCCGAGCCTCTCCCCCCATCTCGTCTAAGGTGAACGAGGCCTTCGACTTTGCTCGCGTTAGGACGAGGTCTTCCTCCTGTTCCTAACGGGCTGTGGGGGCACATGCGGACCGTCGTCCGAGCCTCTCCCCCCGTCTCGTCTAAGGTGAACGAGGCCTTCGACTTTGCTCGCGTTAGGACGAGGTCTTCCTCCTGTTCCTAACGGGCTGTGGGGGCACATGCGGACCGTCGTCCGAGCCTCTCCCCCCATCTCGTCTAAGGTGAACGAGGCCTTCGACTTTGCTCGCGTTAGGACGAGGTCTTCCTCCTGTTCCTAACGGGCTGTGGGGGCACATGCGGACCGTCGTCCGAGCCTCTCCCCCCATCTCGTCTAAGGTGAACGAGGCCTTCGACTTTGCTCGCGTTAGGACGAGGTCTTCCTCCTGTTCCTAACGGGCTGTGGGGGCACATGCGGACCGTCGTCCGAGCCTCTCCCCCCATCTCGTCTAAGGTGAACGAGGCCTTCGACTTTGCTCGCGTTAGGACGAGGTCTTCCTCCTGTTCCTAACGGGCTATTGGCTGCTCCTTCGCTGTCATCGTACAGTTTTTGCATCCAGAAACAATATTATCGGAAGGGAAGAATGTTACCGAAGGAAAATTACGGGCAGCACATCCCCGTTTCAGGGTCGTCGGGGCGTTCTTCCTCTGAGTTCCCTCGGGCAGTAAGTCCCGTCCAGACGACCTCCTCTATCTCATGCTGGCCTCTTTCATTTGGAGCGTGCTTCTCATTGGTTTTGACGCTGGGAGGTGACGAATCGCTGATGTATCTAGCCCCTCCTCTGGGGTAACGTTGATGATGCCGTGAGGTGGCCGACCTTGTAGTTTCTAGTTACGGTAGTGCTCTTAGCCGGTCTTCTCCTGCTTCAGGCTGGCGTTGAAGGAATTTACCCCGCCGAGCTCTTCAATCTTGTCTTGGAGCTGAATGTATTCCTCAGTGTCGTGGCCGTGGTCGCGATGCTAGGGGCATTACTTGCTTAGATCGCGCACATTTTGGGAGGCCATAGTGCTTCAGGTCTTGGCGGCTGGCTCTTAACTTCGCTGAGAATTCGAGTTGGAGTAGCGGGGCGTAGTTGCGGAACCTTTCGGGAGGAGGGCTTCTTCGCGCCCTTCCGTCGGGGCTTCCTTGGTGGCGAGCTCGAGGTGAAGTTCGGCCTCACTTGAGATGGGGTGGTCATGGACGCTGCCGAACTTCGTTCCGTCTTTTTGTGAAACCTGCGGGAGAACTTCATGCCCTTTGTTGGAGCTTCTTTGGAGTCAGGGAGTCCTCGCTTGTCCTGGGGCGGTCGTGAGCGCAACCGAACTTCATCTAACCTCCTGTGAAATGCCGAACTTCATTCCGCGGGAGAACTTTGTTCCGCCCGTTTGCGCCGAACTTTATGGTGAGCTTCGAAGGGGAGTTCGGCCTCACTTGCGCCGAACTTCATTCCAATGATGAGCTTCTGAGGAAAGTTCGGCCTTGCTTCCGCCGAACTTCATTCGGATGAACAGCGGAGTTCGGCCTCACTTGTGCCGAACTTCATTCCGCGGGAGAACTTTCGTTCCGCCCTCGCTTACGCTTAACTTGATGGTGAGCTTCGAAGGGAAGTTCGGCCTCACTTAAGCCGAACTTCATTCCAATGATGAGCTTCTGAGAAAAGTTCGGCCTTGCTTCCGCCGAACTTCATTCGGATGAACAGCGGAGTTCGGCCTCACTTGTGCCGAACTTCATTCCGCGGGAGAACTTCGTTCCGCCCTCGCTTACGCTTAACTTGATGGTGAGCTTCGAAGGGAAGTTCGGCCTCACTTAAGCCGAACTTCATTCCAATGATGAGCTTCTGAGAAAAGTTCGGCCTTGCTTTCGAACTTCATTCGGATGAACAGCGGAGTTCGGCCTCACTTTGCCGAACTTCATTTCGTGGGAGAACTTCGTTCCGCCCTCGCTTACGCTTAACTTGATGGTGAGCTTCGAAGGGAAGTTCGGCCTCACTTAAGCCGAACTTCATTTCAATGATGAGCTTCTGAGAAAAGTTCGGCCTTGCTTCCGCCGAACTTGATGAACAGCGGAGTTGCCTCACTTGTGCCGAACTTCATTCGAGACTTCGTTCCGCCCTCGCTTACGCTTAACTTGATGGTGAGCTTCGAAGGAGTTCGCCTCACTTAAGCCGAACTTCATTCCAATGACGAGCTTCCGAGGGGAGTTCGGCCTTGCTTCCGCCGAACTTCATTTCGATGATGTACGAGGAGTTCGGCCTCGCTTGCGCGGAGCTTTGTTCCGCTTTTCCGCAAAACCTTCCGCGGGAGAACTTCATGCTTCTTTGTCCGGACTTCCTTGCTTGCAGAGAGGGGGTCGGCTTTGCTTGCCCGAACTTCATTGCACCTCCCGTGAATTCTTTGCAGGGGCTTCCTTGGTGACGTACATGAGGGGGAATTCGGCCTCGCTCGCCCTCGGGTGGTCTCGAGCGCGGCCTAACTTCATTGCACCTCCCGTGAATTCTTTCTAGAGATGACATACTTGAGCGGGGGAGTTCGGCCTTACTTAAAGCGAACTTCACTTTATGGTGAGCTTCAAAGGGGAGTTCGGCCTCACTTGAGCCGAACTTCATTCCAATAATGAGCTTTCGAGGGGAGTTCGGCTTTACTTCCGCCGAACTTCATTCGGATGATCAGCTGCGCAGTTCGGCCTCACTTTATGCCGAACTTCATTCTGCGGGAGAACTTTGTTCGCCTTTGTTTGCGCCGAACTTGATTGAACCTCGAAGGGAAGTTCGGTTTCACTTGCGCCGAACTTCATTCCAATAATGAGCTTCTGAGGAAAGTTCGGCCTTGCTTCAGCCGAACTTTATTCCGATGAGCAGCGGAGTTCGGCCCCACTTATGCCGAACTTCATTCCGTGGGAGACTTTGTTCCGCCCTTGCTTAGGCCGAACTTAACTTTGTGGCGACTACGGAAGTTCGGCCTCACTTAAGCCGAACTTCGCTCCGCTTTCCCGCGAAAGCTTCCGCGGGAGGACTTCATGGAGCTCGGCTTTCCTGGCGCCGGATTTCATTCCGAATCTTCATTCCGGTTTCCCGCGAGATTCTTCCGCGGCAGAACTTCCTGCTTCTTTGTCGGGGCTTCCTCGATGATGAGCCTCGAGGTCGTAGACGTGGCCGAACTTCATTCCGCCTCCTTGCAAATGGGGGAACTTCTTCCTTCATTACCCGAACTCCCTTGACGACGGGCTCAAGTGGAGCTCGGCTTTGCTTTAGCTACCGAACTTCACTCCGCCTCCAAAGAATTCTTTGCAGCAGGTTTCGTAGATGACATACTCGAGATGGGGGAGTTCGGCCTGACTTGAGCGATGAGAGCCTCGAGGGAAAGTTCGGCTTCTCTTCCGCCGAACTTCATTCCAAACCCCCTTGTGAAATTTTCTGCGGAAGAACTTCTGCTCTCCATTTCTCCTTCCTAAGGGCGATTGGTATGCCCAAATGCTTTTCCTTATGGCCGGTTCCTCGCATCCTCATAGCGAGTTTGCTGGCAAAGTCCCCGTTGGATGTTGCCGCTCGGCCAGCGTCATCTCGGCGGGGCCACAGACCTGACCAGCAGGTTGAACTGCCCCACGTCTGCGATGGCTTCGTGTGGAAACTGGGCTATTGGGGCTGAGACAGGAACAGATAGATCTGGCGTGCAGGCTGCCGATCGCCGTGTCGAAGCTCTCAAGGCATTTTCTCTTCGGAAGAGAACTCTAGTGAGGAAGAAGGTGGATTTCTAGAGAGAGAGAAATCGCTATCGAGCACTCCTTTAAGAACAAGGGAACCTCGAAGGTTCAGGCCCTTCCTCTAGCGCCAATCTGTTGACGCAGAAACTTATCGTCGCCGGAGTTGAGGCCGAAGAGGCTGCCGTCGGGGACCTGCAAAATAAAGTCTCGCTCGGAACCGGTGGGGGGTGGCTCCGGCAAGACCCTCCGACGCTCAAGTTAGTTCCTGTCAACAGGAATGGAGTGCTCGATAGAGTATAGAGGAGAAGAAAAGGGTTTTCAGAACCTGGCCTCAGTGAATTCGGAGGGTCCTTTTATAGAGGGAGCTTGTTGTAACCGCCTTGGTTAATGAGCGTCGTAACTGTCGTGATCAATGCCGATCGTTATTGCCGATCGTTATTGTCGATAAATGTCGATCGTTATTGCCGATAAATGCCGATTGTTATTGTCGTGTAACCGTAGCAAGATCGCCTGCAGTAATCCATCATAAGGAGTTCGGCCATTGAGAAGCTCGTCCACTGAAGAAGTCTGTAGGGAGCCCGGCTTCCTTAGAAGCTCGGTCGTTGGAGAAATCCGCGTGGAGTCCGACTTCCGTATAAGCCCGATCGCTGGAGGATTCCGTAAGGAGTCCGGCTTTCTTAAAAGCTCGGTCCGAGAGGAAGCTTTGGGGGGAGTTCGGCTCCTGCAGGCGCCTGGCTGTAACGACGCAGGGACAGTTCAGCTTTTGCAGGAGTCTTACCGAAGCTCGGTGATTGAGTAATCAGAAGTAGTTCGGCAGCTAAGTAGTTCGACCCGCTGCCGACTGCTGAGGAGTTCGGGCGCTGGTTGTCCGAAGGAGCTTGACCGGCCGAAAGAATGGTCGCTTGAGGAGTTCGGCCGCTGAGAGTATGAAGCTCGGCCGCATGAGAGTTCGGTCGGTTTGAAGGACTTCGGCTGAGGTCCGGCCGCTGAGAAGCTCGGCCGGATGTAGGAGTTCGGCCGAGGGGGCGACCACTTGAGGAGTTCGGCCGCTGGAGGGATGGTCGCTTGAAGCCCGGCCGAGGAGGGTTCGGTCCTGACGCTGGGAGTTTGAGGCAGCTCGGGGCTTGGAGTTCGGTGAGCCGTCGCAGGATTTTTCTGCGGCATAGTCGTCGGGCCCGAGATACGAACTAGACTTTGGCAGGAGCGGGATTTATCTCCAACATCGTAAGCTACTCGGCAGCTTCTCTTCAAATTTTAAACTAACATGCTAACAGCTTACACTACCTTAAGAAACTTCCTCAGGAGCCCACCAAACTTGGCCATCATTCAGCCGGTCCCACTTCAGGTTTGGATCGGTAATCATCAACCTCCCACGAAGATAGCTGGTTTTATATATTCAGATACGAGGACCTCCCACTTTCGAAACAACGTGTGGAATCAAGATCCTGGATTGATTTAAGCAAGGGCGCGGAGCTCATCTTTTCATCGAGGTGACTAGGCCTTTCATTAACTTTTTTTTTTTTTTTTAAAAAAAAAATAATAATTCTTATGCATCTTTGTTATGGTGCTAACGGTTATGGTATACTTCTCCTTGCCCAGATACGGATTACCACTGCTCGTGTTTCTTCTCAGGACACAAGATAACTGGTGCTCAGACATTTTCCCTTTCTTCGCTTGATGCATTTTTTTTCCCCCTCGTTTCGTGGTTCTGTGTCGTTTGATTTAAACCTTTCTGTGAGGTTTTATTTGGCCTTCTGTAATTCTATTTCCTGGCTGTACTGGTACATTTGTCTATTTTCTTTTGTTTGGATGACATCATCATTTGCTTGAGTGTAACATTTGGAATTTCTATTCAACAAATCATCATTTCTTCTCACCCCTCTTCGTCTCTGATGTTGTTTTTGCTTAATCTTGGAGGCAACTCGAAATGCAGAATTTTGATGGGAGTATTCCACGAGAACAGCTTAGCTTATTGATTTTTTGTGATGGAAGATCAGTCAGATTGAAAGAAGCTTGTCAGGGTTACAACAGGCGCGATTTCAAGTAAACAAATTATATATGATGGTATCGAACTAATACTAATATTCATGTATCAGATCTTTTGGTAGGCCTAAACGGTGGTGGTTTTTAACACCTAATAGGTCACGAACCAATAGAGAAGTGATGCCATGGTAGGATGCTAGTCGACGGTGGATGGGCACGTGTGAGAAGCAAAATACATGAGGAAAGGTGGGCATGGAAATTTTTGTTCATGCTGTTCCTTGATTTGTGTGTGATGGATGGACGAGCAAGAGCTTGGAGTAGATTGCAGACAAGCTGAGTTATACACATTCCATTACTTAATTTATTTTAGAAATCATAGAGAAAATTCCTATTTAGAATGAGGACTTATGTTTTTGTGTCGTGTTTTCAGAATCCATCTTAAATTCGCTAAAAAAAAAAAAGAATTCCCAGAGCTACTAGTTGTACCATTGGCCAAACTCGCTTGGAAAAAATATAGCCGACATCACTAGCGGTCTGCATGGAAGAAGGTGTTCGCACCTTTGGAGACGCAGGGGCTAAGCTACTCACCCTGGGACTAAGGAGGGTATGGGCGTTATAATGAAGTTGGTCGGTGACTTGCTGGTGTTTGTCCATGTGCGTGATGCATGGTAAGACAATGCGAGGTGGCAATGCCAAACCCGTTAACTCTATTCAGCCTGTTGTAGGTGAAGTTAATTTACCTGTTTAATGAAATGGACGGCCTCGAATATAAATTTTTGATATATTTAATAAATAACTCAAATTTTGAATCAATAAATTTTGTATCCATCTTGTATCTGATTGATGTCTTATTTGTATGATCCAAGCCTGATTGCCCACCGGAACATGTTAGAGAGGTTCAGCATTGAATAAAACTGAGATGGTAGATAATGTTTAGATCAGTTGCAGTGAGATAGGGTTGGGGACAAGTTTTATGTTGATTTTCGATAATGAATTAAATATATCAATATCAATTATTTTTATTTCAAAAATGAAGATTCAATCACTATAACCAACATCGAGGAAACTATTTGTATTGAGTGCATTGTTGAATCAAAAAATAAATATCAATATTATTGATAACTTTTGTCATCATTCAATTATTTCTCGAATTGATCCATATCAACGTATTCAAAATATAATAATATGATAAAAGAATCAGCGCCATTAATTCAAAATTTAGGAATGAATTTTGTGGGTCGCTTAGGGACCATTATCCCTAAAAACTCAGCGTTTTTTTCATTCTAACTATTTAATACCATAGCATATATCACTTGTAAAGACAATAATTTCTTATTGATAACTTCTTAGACAGACTTTCATACGTACTTAAATATTTTTTAATTGGAAGCTCGGTGGGACTGTTTCTCGTTGGGTTCCTGCCTGTTATGTTTCATTGTTTCGATTGAAATGATCGGTGCATCTTCCCGTTTTTAAGATGAATGCATTGATTGCAACTTAATGTCACAGAATCCTATTCTCTTCGTATTTAACAGATGAGCCTTTTTTAATTCTATATTGACGTTGTTAAACTTGTGATAAATCAGACAAAATGGATTTCCTCACTAAAATTTCATAATTAGAATGAATGTTACAACTTTGTGAGGGAGTAAGACACATTAGGTTTTCAAAGGAGGGAGTACCGGTGATGAAGTTAAGACCATTTTTGCCCGAAGTAAGCCAATTTTGAAACTTATTTTGAGGCCGCAATTCAGAATTTTTTGAAAATGAGTGCAGCTTTTAGTCTTTTTACTGATGGTCTGAGCTCAGTAGGATTAAGTATAAAATAGAGAAACAGAGGGAATTAATATAAGAGAAAGAAAAAGTTGGTCTATATTGTTGGAAAAAAAATTATCCACCGTTTTTTTTTTTTTTTTTTTTTGAGAAAATTAAGGATTAAGCGGTGCTCTATTGGTCCAACATTTATTAGAAGAATGTTACGAGTCCCTGAGAACGTCAAGGATGTACTAAGAGAAAGGGGAAAGGATTGTAACAAAAAGGCCCAAGGCAGTAAAGTATAAAACAAAAGGGACACCGATTTAAGTATCTTTGAAAAGAGTTTCTTCAGGCTCTTGCAAAATGGAATTTATATGTAGGAAACTGGTTATTGGCGACCCTGTGGGCCCGGCTTTGTGTCGTTTGTACGAAATTGAGGGGTTGGTGAAGGAAAGAAGAGGAGCACCCCCCCGAAGTTGCTGCTCGTCCAACAATGTTGAAACTTATTAGAGTGTTGCAAGCTGAAAGTGTTCGAAGGCTATGGCATCACAATTTACAAATGGAACATCCTCTGAATTGCTAGCACTAAGAATCAACAATATTCTCGCATAGGTTTGGAAGGTTGTCCCAGTAGTGCTGTTTTTTCCGATACTATTTTCTTATGTCTTCTCTTAGTCATAATGGCTAGAATTTAGTGAATTGTTTTTTGAATCCCTACATTGATTGTGGAATTATAATAGATCCATGCCTTGAAAATATTTAATATGGATGGTAATGTTTATTCCTTTCTTCTTTCCAAATGACACATTTCATCCTTCTTTTCAATAGCTTTTGTTCAGGAGCCTCATCTAAACTCTGCCTTACCCTTCAAGAAACAAGTCCATTTGATGTATCTAGTCAGTAGAAGTGAACTGTTATGGTTTAAAATGCCCACGTAGTATTTGGCCGTTATCACAGCAGGATAATGGATTTGGATTTTTCAATACTCATTTTGCAGGGAGAACATTTATGTTTTATAGCTAACCTTTTGCAATGAGAAATGTTTCAGCTTTGTTAAGGAGCCTAGGTTCCGTCAAGTAGAAGACTTTTGTCTTCTCTCTCTCTTCGTCTCTCTTTCATTTTTAAAAGAGGAATATTGTTTCTCTCTCCACTGTGTTTATGGTTGCCTCCCATTACTTGTTGTAACACAAATACCATAAAACTCTTCCTCAAGTCCTCTGCTGGAAAATAGTATTCTTGCAATGAAATTCTTGGCGGTTGGTCAGCCTCCTCATTAAAATAACGCACGAGCACGCAGCACGCACTACAATTAAGAATTTTACATACTAAATCATTATCTACTTCCCCTTGTTACCAATTCTCGATTTCTGAATTTTGAATCCGGTATTTGTAGAAACAGATCACCGAATCGTAGTGATATTAATTCATCTAAAGCAATGCTTGGAGGCATTTTCGAAATTTACAAAAGTGGAATCAAACAAACAAACTCAAAATGTAGGCATCTAGACGCTTTGGTTTTTAATGGTACATCACGACAGTATACCCTTATCTGTTTCTGCAACAAATTTTTTCTCTAAATATGCCACAAGTTACGGTTAAACTTTGCAATACCACTGTTCGCAATGTCCAAAACCTCTCCGTAAGGTCTAAACTGTTTTGCTGGTGATTTTGATAGGCCCCAAAGCAAATTTATTTCTTCTGTCTTGGAAGCCACTAATTGGGCCGTAAATATGCAGCGAATACAATACAGCACCATACACTGGGCTCAGAGTTGAAAATCAGGAGGACAGTTTAGGAAATAACTTCCCGTATGAATCATTTTGGTTTTGATCTGGCTTGATGAAAAGAGGGGTTGGTTTGTGATAAATGATTTTTTTTAGCAAATTTTAAAACAAGTTAAAAAAAAAAAGGTCCTACAGACGAAAGACTCCCAATGAGAGCCCAGTGTTCGACTAAAATAAGAACTCTGGCTTTGAAACCTTGGAGATCTCTAATAAAGTTTCCCCTCTCCTCAGATTCCACGTGATGAAATCGACCCCAACAGCACTCTTCTCTCTCTTTCTTTTTTCTTTCTGAAGTTTTTTAAAAACCATGCTCGCTAGAATTATGAAGCCGAAATACGCGCATGAGCATAAAGAGTCCCGAATCATATTTCTTCTTTTCTTCCTTCTTTCCATATCCTATGCACGACCCCCGACATACGGTTTCGCCGAAAAAGTGCCACGAATAAATCCCTATTTTTTTCCTATTTTGGACGAGAGATTTTTTTTCCTTTTTTCTGCACAGAACGCACGCCCGCGGTGCACCCACTGGACGTAACCGCACCTACAGCTACCCCTACCTCGGAGGCTTAGCCTCAATGATTAACCGATGATCGAAAAAATCAAGAAAGGATGGAATCCCAATTTTTCTGATGTTTTTCCTAATGATTTTTACCAGCCAAACTAATCATTGGCAATCCCATTCTCCGCGACGCGCCCATACCATCGAGCGCTGTGCCCTAACTCTCACCCGATCTTTGGCCAAGAACACTCCAATGCCTCGCCCTTGGTCAGCAAAAAAAGAAAAGAAAAAAAAAGAAAAAAAGAAAGAAACGAAAAGAAAGAAAAGATTTTCTCTCTCCCTCTTTCTCTAGAATCTTTCTACTTCTTTCTATTTCTCTCTCTATTGTATCATGAATCCTAACAATCCACTAGCTAAATCAAAGATGATCGAAAACTGCTCTGAAATCTATGCATAAGTCAGATTTTTTAGTCCGACTTTTGTTAGAAATTTATAGCAAATTATCATAAGTTAATCATATTGAGTCAGTCCGATATGACCTCTGATAATGTCGATCATGATTGTTTCTTGCTAAAGAAATATTGAAATTTTTCTCTCTCCGATTTTCTTCTTTATTTTCTCTATCCTCATTACTTTTTCTTAATAAGTTCTATAAATCCTATAAATAGTCATCCTTTCTTTTCTAGGATCCATCTTGAACTTTATAAGTGATCCGAATTACTTGGAAATCCATGCCATAAGTCAATCCCACTTTGGCTATGTCTAGTATCTTTAGACCATCATTGATAAATTTGTTTGATCGAATCTTAAGCTTTGATTTGATTGTTCTTTCATGATTTCTTGATCAAGTTGCTTAGATCTGGCCTCGATAAGAAAGACCTTGAATTTTCGATGTGCGGAGGTCCGCTACATTCGATCAATAGTTCTCTTTCCTTACGATTTAATCTATTGAATCTTTTTTTTTTTTTTTTTTTTTTTTTTTTTTTTTTTTTTTTTTTTTTTTTTTTTTTTTTTTTTTTTTTTTTTTTTTTTTTTTTTTTTTTATTAGATAGAAAATTGTCCATATTTTTGTATTATAATACGATTATCTATGAGTCGAAGTCTAGGATGATCGGGTAACGTGGATTTTAGATTCTTTATTTATTTTTAGAATACATATTTTTTATGCAAATAAATGTTGTTGATGAATTCATATTTTTCATAAAATACAGGATCGCATTGAAGATTATGAAAATCAATGTTTTTATTTAGATCATTGAATTTATGAATATGTTTATAAAAATGACATGTTTTATAAAACCATGCATTTAAATATTTTTTTAATCTAAGTATATATATATTTAAAAAAAACGGTATAAAGATTTAAAGACTCTAGATAGTATGAATGATTTTATTGAAAAAATCGCAGACGAGCTAGCATCCATAAGATTGGTCGCAACAATGGAATACAAAGTTGGCACAAGAACAAGAATTTATCAATTAAGAAACATGGCCCTATACGGGTACAAAGTCCCCTTCGTAAATGAATTATATGTGAGCAATATTTATAAAACCGACATGAACATATGACATAATGATTTATATATATTTTATGAAACTTTATGATTTAACAGCATGCAATGATTAACTTTTGATTATTTTCTATTATATTATAATTAATGTTTATTTTTTATAATATTTTTTATTTCTAAATACTGGCTTATCATGAAAAGATTTATGTTCAATTTCTTAGTAAAAAAGCGTAGATTTTTTACTTACCAGACTAGCGTAGCTCATATCTTTTTTTATTTTTTATTTTTATAGGGAATAAAGATTAAGAACGATGGAAGGATTCAGGCTTGAAGGTTTGCATAGCAGATGAAAATTTTTATAGATAAACTAGTTTATTAAATGATATGATTTATAGTCAATTATTTTATTAATTTAAGAACAGTTTAGTATTTGATTTTGGGTTTAGATGCTAATAAAACATTGGATTATTTTACTTAAGAAATAATGAAACCAAATCTCCTTATTATATTTTATTTATGATAGATTTTGATTGATTATAATTATAATTGTTTGGCTTGTGTTATCGAGGGCATATCCTTGCGGTAGTAGGCCATGTTATGTTTTTCAAATTCGGACGTGAATAGTTTTCATCAGAGATTGTATTTAATTTTTTATTTTTCCACTGAAAGGGAGGGAAAAAAATTTATAGTTGCAAATTTTTTTGGAATGAACAAATTGAGCAAAACGGATGATTTTGAGCTCGTGATCTACGTTGAAATAAAGAAATTTTTTTTTAAAATTTTACTAGGGTTGAAAATGGGGATTAAATATGGATCGGATAGTGATTATCCATATTTGTCCCATATTTTTCAATGAAATGGATAAGATAGGGATATTAAATAGATTATAAAAATTAATATCCATATTATTCTAATGGATATGGATATGATCGGAATATTAAGGCATATTCGTATTATTATAAATGGATATGAATGTAAATAGGATATTACCATTCCATATTTTTTCAGTGGGATACAAATACGGATCAAATTATTAAGGATATATCTTTTTAACCAATATGGTTACAAATGGATAATTAACATATCATATTTTTTAAATCTAAATATAGATATAATTTAGATACTATTTTAGATTTAATCAATTTTAAGCAAAATACTAAATAAAATATTAAATATTAATGCATATCATTATAAAAAATTTAAGATAATCATAATTTATATGAAGAAAGATATTATAATCTAAAATCTATTAGAATAAAAATTAGATAATCAAAAATCTAAATATATTCAAAAAAAACATACTTGGTAATTAAGAGTCAAATGATTCGCCACAATTTCTTCGTAATACATAAATGCATATTCATCATATTATCCCGATACTCATCCTTTTTTTTGGTCTTCTCTCGGTACCTAAGTACCATTTCATGAATTTATGTATTTCTAATAATCCATTATATCTTCCTATATACTAACCCACTCACCACACCCCCACCCACCCCCTCAACCAAATCTCAACAAAAATACTGAATAAAATATGAGAAATAGGAAGTCATTAAGATGAATCAATATTGCAATACTCCTACAATAATTTTTTTTAAAAAAAATAATTAAATAGCTCTTTTCACTAGAGCTCCTATATTTTGACTTCATCTAAATATTTTAGATCTATGACATCCAACATTAAAAAAAGCAAGAATATCCATGATAAATAAACTAAATTAAGTATCATAATTTTCATAAGATAAATGATAAAGAGTAAAGATTTAAATTATAAATAGTAATAAACACATGACCACACCATTCACCATTAATCTAATTCATTCAAAAATAATTCTTAAATACATCCCATAAACTAAATATCTTTAGAAATATTTCATAAACTACTAAGCAAATATTCAATTGAATTGAATAAACATGGCGTCAAATCTTCAATCTCCAATTCATCTAAAATAAAATGATCATATTTAGCATATAGTTAAATATATAAGAATAATAATATTTTTTTAAAAATACATAATCATATTCAATTAATCTTATAATAATATGTGAATTGATGTTGAATTTGTTTAAGTCTTCACAGATATAGAATAGCTACCATGAGTAGAAGAATCAGATCATGAATAATAGATGGCATAGAATCTAAATAAAATAAAAATAATTAATAAAATTTCTAAGCATAAGTTAACACTTAACAAAAATATTATGTTAAATATAGCAAGTTACCTTTTTTTGTTTTTTTTTTTTCAGATCTTAGCCTCTTGAAAGACAATTCATAGCTTCAATAATATTAGGATCTAATAAACTTCAAAATACTTTATCACTCATTCCATCTGTACTAAATGCTGATTTAAGAGCTATAGTTGATACTGGAATTGCCAAAATATCTGCTTGCAATCAAGATAAGATAGGATACTTTTGGACTATTAGATTTTCAACCGACTTAAAAATATAAAACATCACCTCAACTCATGGCAAACAGGTTCATCCATATATAGCATAATAATGTTTTCTTATTGGCTGCTGTACATTCTCCTTCATGAAATTGTGTGGATCTTCTTTTCTTTTTTCCATCTCATTATTTCATCAGAAATATATCCGCTATTCTTGATGAATCAATATCATTGAGAAAGTAGACCCATAAGAAGGAGAATATGAAAAAATTTTTTTTTTTTTTTTCTTTCATACTCACTATAAAGCTTCAAATGATTATTATAATCTTGCTAATATCTTTTGTTCTTTAAAGAATAGATCTTGAGTAAATAAAATTTTTACCATTCTTCAATTTTATAGGAGGATCTAGAATGAACGCCCACCGCTAGCAACAATAATTGATTGCTTTCAATATTTGTCTCAAATTTTTACTTCATTAATATGCCATAAAGAAAAAGTTGATCTTTTGGATTTGTGCACCACTAATAAATTTGCAATTGGAATTTCATAAATTCTTAAAAAAGAGATTTGCAGTTGATTATGTTGAGCCTGAAAGGAGCTCAGTATGGTTTAGAGGTTTTTTTTATTTTAAAGCTTAACAAATATTTATTTCCCGTCTTTCCTGATCATATTTTGGCCATATCAAAATTTAATAAAGATCAATATACTACAGATCTCTTGAAGGCCTTCTTATACATAAAAGGCACTAAGCATCATATACGTAGAATTCCACCATGTAAGGACATAGTGACAAGCTTACGTGTTTTCAAATTATATTCTTTAGGTTTCTTCTTTTCAAACTTCTCTCATCTTATTAGTGAAAAGCTTTGAATAAACTCTTCAACCATTTTTTAGAAATTTTTATTGCACATTTAATTTTTTTCAGTTGTCTTGCATACTAAATTTAATAATAATGCATGCACATCTACATGAAAGAACTGACATTACATACAAGTTGTTTCTTGAAAGTTTTTCCATGATTTTCTCTAACACAAACATCATTGGCCAATTTAATTTAATAACTTGCGATCAATATTCCAATCAATTATATTTTTGATAAATGTATAGTAAATTGGCTCCTATACTGTCTTCTCCATGTGCAAATAAAATTGATTTATTTTTTTTTCAATTTCAATCACATCAATAAATATGCTGTTCACACACCAAATAAGAGTTATTTTGTTAATGTCCAGTAAATCATAATCGACTAATCCGTAAGAAAAGTAAAACCAAACATATATAGATATTTTTTTTTCTCCTTAATATGTCTCCTAATTTTCTTTCTAAGAGTTATGTTGACTTTTAATTCAAAAGATGGTCGCAGAGATTTAATGAAATCAATAAATTCTCATGGCTCAACCATAGAAAATGGATATCAATGCATGACAAACATCCGTATAAGCTTCTTACGGTACCTCTTCATCATATGTAATATGTATCTAAGAACAAGTACATCTTTTTTAATGATGCTATGCAACATTTGTTGAACCTTTAAATTAAATTCTTCAAAAATGGATGACATTTATCAATATGATTTTTCAGTGTATTGTTCTAAACTATGGCTCATGAAATATTCTTTTTGGTAGTGATTATATTGGCTTCTTTTTTTAAATAATATTTTTCATCTACTTTCTTTTTACTTCATATTTGTAAAAATTATTCCAAATTTAGATGTAGCTTTTCTTTTTTCTTTGTCCCTCTATTTGAGTAAGGAGGCTCATTTGCTTTGCTATTTGCATCTTCAATAGTCCACTAGAAGACATGAATATTATAGTCACTGCATTCAAAATGATAAGAAATAAAATACAATAATAATCAAAATAATTTTGTACATCAGTTCATATCAAGAAATCAACCATTCTCTTTCATCCTAATAGGAAATATCATCACAAACCAACTTAGGCAAATTAGCCCATAAGAAAGGTTGAATCAGTAGGAAATATTAATATATTTAGACCCGACTACTATAGTAACACAACAACGGAAGTATCAGTGTTCACATTGGCAATCCATCATCTAGAAGGATTTGTTTTAGTTGTATTTTGGTGCTAGCATGAATTGATGTACATGGCGTGCAAGATTTTGTGGATAGTTACAAGATTATGGCATTATAAGCAAGACCAGGCCTTAATCCGAATGAGTTCTGAAGAGGAAAAAAAAAGAGCAATCAAATATATAACTAACAACTTTTCTCAAATTAGAAGCTTCGAATGGCAGCATGGGAAGTTTTGATTTTTTCCATCCAAGGGGAGAAAATAGGTATGCATGGAGAAATGATAAAAGTCTCAGGCCCTCACCTTTAACTCCATTACGACCCTCTAGCAAGAACTTTAGGAGCCAGAAAGCAAAAAAAAAGAAAGAAGACACAGGGTTTTTGACGAAGACAGCTTGATGAATAAATCAAAAATATTAATAAATAAATCATAAACGGAACAAAGATTTTTTTTTTTAGAATCATCTTCAACTTCTAGCTTCATAAATTAAAAACATTATGAAAAATTTTATTCTAAAGAAATGAAAATATTTAAAGGAAATACTTGATATGGTTGGAAAGAGAAAAACATTGGGAAAACAATCATTGTCCGAATGCATACGAGGTAATCCTCCTCATCGAAACGCCGATTGGTACGAACTCTCATCGTCGGACGTGACTGAAATACGCGATGGAGAACCCTAGCCGCCACTCAAACGAGATTTTTGGGGATATGGGTTTTTTGGCGTTTTGAGAAATAGGGAGACACGGTCAGGCCAGTCAGACATAGAAGGGAGTCAAGGGATCGCGATAGATTTTATGCCTTTTGGAAAGATGGATGCGGATTTGATCCAAATGATTCATCCAAATCCATTTAGTTATATAATATGATATTCGATCTCATATCCAAAATTATAAAAAATTTGGATTCGTATCATATTCGCTAATTTTTGAAACATACATCCGAATCCGTACCGGATCTGAATTGGAAATCAAAATATGGATATCCGAATCCGACTATTTGAATATGGATCAGATACGGTCGGTAGTATATGACCATTTTTCCAACTTAAATTTATTACTTTTTATTTTTATTATTTTAAAATAATATTTCATCATTTATTTTCAAATACCATCCATGTTGAATCGCAATTTCACAGTGTGATTTCATTGCCAGAAGATTAGTTGACGTGGCAATTGAAATCGGCGAGTTTCACGTGAATCGCCATTCAAGTGGTGATTTTTGAACTTGCCACCTAAAGATGATTTTCATCATTTTTTTTTTATTTCTCCGGACGAAGAAGCGACGCGGACGGAGGATGGGAGGGGATGCGAGTGGGGGGGGGGGGCTGGATGGAGGATGGGAGGGGCGCGAGCAGAGGGGAAATGGGAGGGGAGGAGAAGGAGGAGAATTTTTTTTTTTTTTTTTGGGTGGTAGGCAACAGAGGGGTGGGGTGATGGGGGTAACCTGGAGGGGGGGCGGCAAGGGGTGGGTAGGTGACGAGGGGAATCGGAGGGGTGGGTGCAAGGAGGGAGGGAAGAGAATTTTTTTTTTTTGGCGTACGAGAGGGGAGGGGGCGTGGATGTCGGTGGTGACCAGTGGCAGGGAGTCGATCGAGGTGTGGGGATAGGTGGTGGCGACGTATACTAGAAGTGGCGCAGGGGCAGAGGGGAGGGTGGCGCGAACGGAGGGGGAGGGGGCGCTGGTGCGGGGTGGGGGGAAAAGAGCTTTTTTTAATTTTATAATTATTTAATATTTTAAAAAAGTAAATAAAATAATAAAAATAAAAATAAAATTAAAAAATTTAATTAGATTTTAAATAAATAATAAAAATATTATTTTTTAAAGAATAATTATAACATTTAAAATAATGCATTTTTAGAATTTTTAAACTAATTTTTTAAAATATAATAATAAATGGACGAAAGAAAATAAAAATACATGGTCAATTGGGGAGTTTTTGATATTCGACGCAAAAGCATGAAAAAAAAGAAAATAAAAAATATTATTAAAAATAATAATAAAATATTTTTTAAAAAAAATAATTTTTAAAATACATAGGTGCAATGGGAAGGAGCAGCGGGTACCTGCTGTGGTCCTCTGCTCGCATCCCACCTCATAATATCTCCTTCTATCTAGGAATAAAAAAAAAAACATAAAGGTAAAACTTAAATTAAAAATTTTTTAGATTAATATTTTAAAAAATATTTTTGTATTATTTTTTAAATAAATAATATTATTATTATTAGATTTTTTTCTTTCTCCTCAGTGCACCCCTGCCCCCTACATTGGGCCACATACTCCACGCACACCCATTCCCATAATAGTATTTTTATTATTATTATTTTTTAAAATATTTTAAAAAAATAATTTTAAAAATCTACTGAGTGGCTGCGAAAGAGCAGCGGTCGGATGGAGACCGTAAGTTGTGCTGGAGGGGGTGTGGATTGTTAATGTAGATCTATGGAAGGAAAACAATAAAAAGAAAAAAGAATTTTAGAAAGAAAAAAAATGCTTAAGGCCCAGAGTTACCCATTTGCTTTTTTTTAATTTACTTTTTTTAAAAAATAATAATTTTTAATGCTGGGGAGGGAGGAAGTTTTTTTTAATGCTTAAAAATAAAAAAAATAATAAAATAATAAAATATTTTAAAATATTTATTTAATTTTTAACATAATAATAAAAATATTATTTTAAAAAATAAATTTAAAAAAATATATGCGAGTAGGAATTGAGGAGTGGCGACCCTAGCGGAGGAGCATGGTGGTGCTGGAGGGGAGTTTTGGGTGTTCAATGCAAAAGCCACGAAGAAAAAAAAGAAAAAAAATATTTTTAAAATAATAATAAATATTTTTTAAAAAAACATAATAATAGTATAGCATGCGAAGGAGAATGGTATCCACCTGTGGGTCTTTCACTCACGTTCTCCACCTCTGTAGCATTCTCCCTCCATTCTCAATCTAAGATAAAATAAAAAAAATTCATCAAACACCCACACACCCTCCTTTCGGCACACTCGTGGTCCTCCGCTGACACGTTGCTCCTTCACATTATCGTTATTTTTAAACATATTTTTAAATTAAAATAATTTATAAAAATTTAAAATAATAATAAAAACTTATTTTTTAAAAATTAGAATAATTTTAAATTATTTAAATATAATAATATTTATTATTTAAATATAAAAACTATTTAAAAAATTATTTTAGAAATAATTTAAAAAAATTATTTATTTTATGATACCAGTTGGTAAGAAATTTAGATAATTTTTTTAATTTATTTTTTATTTTTTTATTTTTAGTATTATACAAAAAAATCTTTTCTTCCTTTCTCCTGGCTTCGTCATACGTCTCCAAGCTCGCCTCCCCTTGTAATCTCCACCTCGGTGCTGGTCCCACAATCGGTCACCACCGCCCCTTGCCACTTATCTCCCCTTTCGCAAAAACCTCCTCCCACTTCCAATCGGGTTTCCCACCACTAACTGATGCGCTCTCCTCCCCCCTCGCATCGAGGAAAAAAAATTTTATTTCCTCTCCTCGTCGCCCCCCCGGCTCACGTCCCCTCTCACCATTTGTATGGCAATTTTATTCTGGCCACATCAATTGCATGTGGCAACAAATCGATATTTGAAATGGTGATATTTGAGATGGGAGACGGTAAGTTTTGCAATTATATTTGAAATGATGATAGTTTTAAACACTTAAATAAAATAAAATAAATAAAAAATTTCAACATAATGCACCAAATGTATACGATAATTGTCATGATGTTTCTTTGAAAGTGGCCGCATCGAGACATTTCCCAAGATATTATTGCATGCAGCACAATATGCTTCAACAAGAAAAAAAAGCCATCTCCTTCGTTGAAGATTGTCCAAATCTTCAAGCTTGCCCTTTATCCTATTATCGCAGATCTGGTTGACGCCGAAACGCGCTGGAGTGGAGGAGGAGAGGTCCGCGCGATCTGAAAATGAAGTCCATCCGAAGTCGATGGTGGTAGGCTCTCGGTAGGATCCTCGACGGTCAAGTCAGCTCTTCTGAAATAGAATAGAGTATCCAGGAATGAAAGTTCGATGGAGTAATTTAGAGGGGAGAGCTTAAGAGAAAGCATATCTGGAGGGTCACTTTTTAATAGGTAAAGCTTAAAGTGTTTATTGATGGTGATAGCTGCAGCTGTTGATAGCGGGCTTGCTCAAGGTTTCGCATGGGGTCAGTCACGAGGAAGGTGCGCCTGTAGCAACCACCGTGCACAGATTGGATGGTGAAGCCATCCGCGCACTGGTAGCGGATCGCTGTCGGCTACAACAGAATGATGGTGATGGCCACAGCCCGTCCGATACTTTAGGCTACTTGGAGCCATATGGAGGGATTGATGAGCTTTTTTGATGTAATATTATCCTGGAGGAAGTTCGGACCTCCAAAGGGATAAGGCTTAGAGAGGATCGTCCGGGAGCGAACGCTGGCTGAAGGGCCGAAGGGAGTTCAGCTCTCATAGGCGTCTGACTGGAGGAGGGATTAGAAGTTCGGCTTTCGTAGAAGTCCTGATCGAAGGAGATTTTGGAGGGGTCCGGCTACCTGAAGAAGTCCGATCGAATGAGAAAGTTCGAAAAAGAGTTTTGAGCTTCCTATAGGCACCAGCTGAAGCCTCGATCGCTGAGAGTTCAGTTGGTTGCATGGATTCGGTTAAGACTTCGCGTTGAAAAGTTCGATTGGTTGGAAGGGATTTGGTTGGGCTTCGATTCGCTGGAGAGTTCGTCGGTTGAGGAGTGCAGTTTGGGCTCGACCACTTGGAGAGTTTGACCCATTGCCGAAAGTTTCGATTAGGCTCGTCGTTCGGAAAGTTCGATCGATTTTGAGGAGTTTTGAGTGGGCTCTTCCATGACCGTCGATTGCATTAGGCTCGAATTATAGACTGACTTCGGATAGGAGCAATTTATCCGCCACACTAAGTTTCCCTCCACTCTCGAGTTCGACACTCGAAGGAAAGGGAGTGCAGTCAAGAGGCCGACTGCGAGGTCTCTTTCGGGCTGCATCGATCGATTTATGTCTGAAGCTCGAGGGAGAATTATTTTCAGGCAAAGTTGATGGTTGAGCTCTCGGGGGAGATCTTATTTTCAAACGAAATCGAGTTGGCTCGGAGGAGATCTTATCTCCTACAGTGAGATTGAGCTGCGGAAAAGATTTATTCCTACGTCGAGCGTTGGCTTGGGGAGATCTTATCTCCTAGCGATGGTCAAAGGTTGAGCTCTCGAGAGAGATACTTATCTCCTGATAGCAAGGTATGACCGGGGAGTATCTTATCCTCTTGCAGCCGAGGTTCCTACACCGAGGTTTGAAGGTTGAGCTCCCGGGGAAACTCTATCTCCTGCAGCTAGGTTGAAGCTCTGGAGATGATCTTATCTCTGCAGTGAGGTTGGCTTGGGGAGATCTGTATCTATACAGCTGAAAGGTTTGAGTTGAGCGCTCCTCGGGGGAGATCGTTATCTCCTGCAGTCGAGGTTGAAGCTCGAGGAAGGATTTAATCTCCTACAGTTCGAGGTTGCGCTTAGGGGAGATCTTATTTCTTACGAGTTGAGGTTTGAAGCCTCTCGGGAGAGGTATCTTATTCCTACAGTCGAGGTTGGATCGAGGAGATCTTTAATCTCCTACAAGCCAAGGTTGAAGGTTGATGCTACTGGATGAGATCTTATCTCATGAGCCGAGGTTTAAGGTTGACTCTGGGGGAGATCTTATTCTTGATAGCCGAGGTTGAATGGTCGGCAAGAGATTCTTATATTCCTACAGCTCTGAGGTTGGGTCCGGGAGAGATTCTTATATTCTGTAGTTGAGGTTGGCATTCAGGGGAGATTCTTATCTGCGTGCGTCAAATTTGGCTCGGGGGAGATCTTCTCCTACAGCCGAGATTGAAGCTTGGATGAGGATTTATCTCTACAGTCGAGATTATGACTCTGAGGAGATCTTTATCTCCTGCAATCGAGGGTTGAAGGTTTAAGCTACCTCGAGGGAGATTTATCTCCTGCATGTCGCGAGGTTGAAGGTTGAGCTTCCTTAAGAGGATTTTATTCTAAGCCGAGGTTGGGCTCGGGGGAGATTTAATCTCCTGCAGTGAGGGAAGCTCGAGTAAGATCTTATCTCCTACAGTCGAGGTTGACTCGGGGGAGATCTTTATCTCCTACAGCCAAGACTTGAACGCTGAGAAGATCTTATTTCTGCAGTCCGAGGTTGGCTATAGGGGGAGATCTTAGTTTTTCTACAGCCGAGGTTGAAGGTTTTGAGCCACTCGGGGGAGATCTATTCTGAGTCCGAGATTGAAGCTTCGAGGAGATCATATCTCCTGCCGTCATGGTTGGTCGAGAAGATCTATCTTCTGCAGCCGAGGTTTTGAAGGTTGAAGCTTGTTTTCGGGAAAGATTTATCTGCCTACAAGCTGAGGTTGAAGGTTGAGCTCCTCGGAGGAGATTTATCTCCTATATGTCGAGGTGAAGCTTGGAGAAGAATCTTATCGTCCTACCAGTCGAAGGTTGGCTCTGGGGAGATAGTTTCTGTTCCCTGCAGTCGAGGTTGAACGGTTTGAGCTTCAATCAGGGGAGATTGTTATATCCTACATTGAGATTGATGTTGAAAAGATCTTATCTCCCACAAACGAAGGACCTCAGAGCGACAGATCTTTCGACTTTGCTTATGTTAAGGATAAGGTTTTCTCTTTCTGTTCCAACAGGCCACTTTCGATCATTTCTTTCTCTATCATTAACGTAGTTTCTTGCCCAAAAATAGTTAAAATGAAATGAAAGAGTTTTTTTAGTTGAAGGTAGATTACTGGTAATACTCCTCAGATTTTCTGAGTTTAAGGTCGTGGAAGCAATTATCCTCCGAGCTCCTGTCGATATTTCGAGCGCGGATGACCTCCACCATTTCAAATAGGGCTTTCTAGTTTAGGGCGAGCTTCCCCTGGCTCTGAGGTTGAGAGTGATGATCTCCAAAGCAGTAAGTCCCCTCCATCCCTAAAATGTCTTACTTTAACTCTGGAGTTTGTAGTATAGGGGCCATCTTTCGTTGTGGCTCTCATCCGGATGTGGAACTTTCTTCTTTCTTCTTCCCAGTAGGTCGAGGTTAACTCTGCGGATTCTGTGGTTGGTGCGCTCGGTTAAGGCATGATCGTTCTGAGGAAGTTAGTTCATCGGGAAATAATGCTCTCCGTGTCCAAAGACCAAGGGAGATAAGAGTTTTCCTTCCTCGTCGACAAGCCTTTGCCATGGTTTGGTACCCCCCAGGAGGATGTGGTAGAGTTCGTCTATCAGCTTTTGCTTCTAGCGAGCGCTCGTTTTGATGCTTGCAGTAGAGTTCGGTTGGGTCACTCAGCCTTCTCATTGGCCTATGGGTGATGCCTCTGACGTGAAATGATGGAAAGATGTTTAGGTTTTCACAGAATTGAGAACCTGTCAGCGAATTACTGCCATTATCCGTTATGAGAGTTTTGGGGAGACAAAACCGACAAGACCTTACGACTTTCAGCGAAAAGTCCTTACCTATTTCTTGTAATCTTTTCGCTAGTTGTTCGGCTTTGTGACCACTTGGTGAAATAATTGATGGACTAGGAGAACTTTCGTTGCACGAGCGCCGTCGAGAAGGACCAAAGTATGTTCATTTCTCCATTGTGCAAATGGGCCAAGGTGCACTTAGCGGAGTAAGCTCGAAGGCAGTCTATCTTGTACGTTTTGCATTCTTCTGACAGCCGATCACATTTTCTTTCTTACATACTCTAATGAAATTGTGAATAAGGTAGATCGAGAATAGCATTATAGGCGACGAAATCTTCACGACAGAAAATCGATCTAATGCTTAGCCAATTTTCGGACAATTGCCTTACAGTCAAAGCACAAAGTTATTTATGCTCTTCAACTGGTAGACACATTGTCTAGTGAAAGTCTATCAGTGGGAATTCATAGGTCCAATCGTCATTGGGGTAAGAACATTTTCGAGAAGCTAATACAAACAATAACATTGGCTAGAGCTTCCTATTATCTAAATGTATGCGCATATCATCATAGTCGGAATGTTCAAAGAGATTAACACACATATTGTACGGGGAACTGACCCTGGGCTCCACCTCGGTAAAGGGTCATGGCGTTTTCTTTGGTCTACACCAGTATTTTTGCCGATCCCCGGGTCCACTGGCTCTATTTGCTGAGTCCCTCCGAGGATATTTGATGAGCGAAAGACGTCAGATCTTTCTTGTTGGTCTTTTCCTTAGTGGTAATGCCTCGCTGATTTTTTGGCACTTCAGATAATTTCCGTATGAATCGACCAAGCGTCTACTTGCCTGACAAGCTTCTTCGAGTCTGTCCTGGAGTTAGATGCACTCCTCAAGTGTCCGTGACACTGGTCCCACGATGATAAACGGCAGATTATTG